>WTSP01007993.1:15322-26591 GCA_025331215.1 Actenoides lindsayi | reverse complement strand
AAAAGGAAGCGCCTGTTTTCCATTGTGTGGTATTTTCTTCTGCTCTCTCTTCCTTCCCCACGTGTTTATTGAATCCTTTATCAGGGCTGGAAAGATGCCATTATTTTTTTGGAGGGCTGTGGGTGGGCTGGCTTTCATGGTAGAGAGCAGCTTGGTTAATTTTCAAAAATAATCATCATCTTTGGGCCACTCCAGTGGCAGCAACAGGCTTCAAATTTGGCTTCCATGGAAACATACTGCCATGGTAACTGAAAGGCCTGACAATCCTGAAGAAATATTTGCTTGTAACCTTCCTTCTCTCCTTTGTTCTCTTTCCCATGCGATGTGTGTGTTTGGTTGCCCCTGCCAGATCCAGTCAGTACATCTAAAATGCTCCAAGCACAGAAATGCACTTATCTGGGAAGAAAACAAAAGTTGGTGCTGTTTCCCTGGCATTGTTTGCAAGAAAAGCTGTTTCGAGTCTGGAGGGGAGATATCACTGAGCCAATTCCTTTCCAAGGAGGGGGAAAAAACCAAACAAACTAAAAGAAATGTTTCATCCTTAGATTCTTCTGGGGGAACTGGCTGGCATGAGCTGGTTCAGGGAACCAGGCTGTGCTCGCAGTCTGACATCTGTAACATTGAGGATGGTGAGGGTGGACTCACCCAGTGGTTACCAGACAGAGCAGCAGCGTTTTGCTGGGTCCCTTCCAGCTGATTCATTCACCAGGAGGTTTTCCTGTCGCTGCCTGTCACAGCTGCTTTCACACCGAGATTGCTTAGCTGAGTTTGGCAGGGTGACAAGCAGCCCAGGTTCAGCAACTTTGCTCTGATTCAGCCTGGAGTGGGAGGGAAGAGGGAATGGGACCTCCTGAAATGTGTTGTTGGGCAAGAAGCAGGGCCAGGGCAAGGCCTTTGCGTGGCAGAGGGTGCAGAGGAGCTTGGAGACCGGTGCCTTCTGTTGATGCTTTTTGTTTGATCCAGAACAAAGCTCATCACCTAACCTGGCACTACATCTGATCAAAAAACTATGGCTGGTTATTAGGCAATGCTATGGGTATGGGTGTGAATCTCCTCTCCCCCACTATTCCCTTGCTCTAAATCATCACTCTTTGAACTTCAGAGACTTTTCTTTTGGTCAGCTGCCTTGAGAATCATAAGGAGAGCTCCAGCCACCCAGCTCCAGGCTACTTCTTGGGAAAACAGAGTTGCTTCGTTTATTTCCTGCTCCTTTTTTTGTTTATTCCTCAGTTTCACCCTATGCCTCATCCAGATGTTCCCCTTGCAGCAGCTCTAGATCCACTTGGTGAGCTGGGGCTGCTCCTGCAGATTGCCATGGCCTCTTCAGCCTGACGTGGAATGAAACGGAGAAACAACTCCTGGAGCTCCGCGTAGGAGGAGAGCAGACACGGGCTGTGGCACGGGTTGGTGATGAACTGGGAATGTGGGAGTAGCTGAGTCCTCTCGTCCTCAGTCAGAGAGCTGGGTTTGGAACTGGAAGAATGGAACTGGAAGAATGCCAAGACAATGTGTAGAGACCATGGCACTTCAGGACATGGTTTAGTGGTCATGATAAAATTAGGTAGACGGTTGGACTTGATGATCTTGGAGCTTTTTTTCCAACCTTAATGATTCTGTAAAGCGTAGCAGCATTAAAAGAGTTACTGGGAGCAATGGAGGGTGTACCTGTGTCCAGCTGGACTGGTGTTTTGAATGGCTTCACTGCAGCTGGCTCAACCAGTAGACAAGGTTGTTTTGTGTGAGGAACAAGAATTGCTTTTGGGGGTGCTACCTGCTACCTTTGGGGATGCAAGAGCTGTAACATCCTTCTGCAATAAGCAGAAATAGCTGCTTCCTGGGGACCTGTGTGGGTGGTCCTGCTCATCACGAAGCTTTGCTGGGGGCTTCTGTTGGTGACACCAACAATCTGGTTGCTTCTAATGATGGTGGATGAATGAGGTTGGGTTTTCTTCTCTAGCAGAGGGGAGCTGAAAGAAAGGGAGAGGTTGTGTAGGGCTGAGACAACAAGTGATGCTGGAGGAGGGACGGACAGGAACGGCTGCACTCAGCACTGATAGAGTGATCCAGGAGTGGATTCCTTTTGTTGAGTTGCAAGTGAGTGTTGTGTTTTGTTTGAGTCGTGGTATCCATGGGGAGCATGTCCCGTCTCGGACGAAAATGTATATCCCTGCCATGAAAAACTTGGGTGGAGCAAATGCCTTCCATGCTCATCCTAAGCACTGAGCTCTGGTACAAAGCCTCTAATGGATTTCAAGAAGCACTGGTCCTGCGCTGGCTGGTTTCCTCTTGTTTTGAGCTCTGTCATCTCCTTGCTGCTCTACAGAGTAGTCCTGGCCTAGTTCAGGTGCTTTCAGGCTGTGTTTCCTGCAGACTGCCAACTCTGCCCAAGCGAGGTGTGGGATGCTGTCCAGAAAAGCTCTTTGACATGTTTTGTGAAAGGATCATGTCACTCCTGGCTAAGGAAAATCCTCTTTAACCCCTTTAATCCTCCCCTGTCCTTCCAGCAGCAGCTGGATGCAGCTCTCCTCATGTCCTGCCTTAGACTGTCTCATGCCCTGCAAAGCCATTTCAGTGTTTCACCAGAGCCAGGGCACTTGCTGTCTGATCTCTACACCTGCTCCCAGCTCCATTGCAATGCAGGAAGGGATGTCTGTACAACTTCCTCCTCTCCTGAGCCATTTATTTCATGTTTTATTTAAAACTGGAACAGGCTCCTTCTCCTGTGGGAAATACCATGCAGGCCCTCCGAGGTTTGGCCATCCCACTTCTTTTCATTTCAGGCAGCTTTCCAAGCCTTCATCCCACTCTTCACACCCAATGTGTTACTGGAGCACCCAATTTCCTCCCAGAAAGCCAGCGGAGATATCTCTGCTAGTGGCTTGAACGCAGCCCTGGGGCTGGAAACGCAGCACAGTCTGTCTGATCCGAACTGGAAACCTCTCTGGCATATAAATAAGGTCCACTGCAGTCAGAAGCTATGGTTATGAATTTATAAGGGAAGTGATCGGATTAATTGAGCAGCAGTGGGAGTGTTCCATTACTGGCTTCTGATTGATTACCCTTTGCTGGACCATGTCAGCACACTCCTAATGCCAAAAGTGTTGCCTGAGGTCTGCGGAGCAGCAAAGCCTTTGCTTTAACCAACAGCAAAGCCAAAGGTACCTCAGGACTAATAGTTTCTCCCCTGCCTCCTTGATTTTGTGGAGAAATTTCCAACCAAGAATTTGAAGCCATTTTTACCAAATTGCTTTTGATTGTTAAAAAAACCCAGGGGTGGTGAGGAAGGATGTTTAGGAAACCCAATGGCAACTTGGACTGGTCCTCTTGATATGGATGGACCCAGCTGTCTTCAGCAAAGGTACACCAGATGTTGTCATCTGAAAGTATCCTGTTAGTATTCTGGTTTTGTGCTTTCCCTCCTCACACATTATCCTAAGGAATGCTGAATCCAGGGGATCTCTGGGGAAGACACGAAGCTATCACTGGAGCTGCTCCAAGAAGAGTCGCTCCATCTGTTCAGCCTGTGTCTCATGGCTTCCCTGGAGCTCTTTGCAGGGCTGGAAGTCATGTAAGCCCTCTAGCTCAATTTGTCTGTTGGAAGTCAGGGCTACTGGCCTTTTCCCCACTTTCAAAGCCATGTAGAAATGCCATGAGAGGCCTGGGATGTTGTGAAGAGCCTGAAGGGAATATCTGAGCACATCTGTACCCATTTTTGCGTGCAGTGAGCTCATCTTCCGATGTAAATATTTCTACTTTTCTAAACATTCTTCTTTGTCATCACATTCCTTCTCAGCCTTTCCATGGCTAGGTAAATAGAACGAGCCCTTTGGGTGGGAAAAGCCCCCCCGTTCTGGCTCCAGCTGTGTGCACTAAGGCACGTGGCTGCCCTATGTGCTAGCACGGATACATCCCAGCTCCCCAGAAACCTCTCACCCCATTAAGTTTTCTCTGGTGCCTTGGTATTTGCAGCCACTAACTTGCTTCTGCATACCCAGCCCCTTCCTTTCCTCTGGGAACAATAGACCAGAGGTCGAGTCTTCACTCTTAGAGCACGGATTCTAATTGCTCCCGAATGGCATTGCTGGCTGCTGTTGAATTTCAGCCCTGTTACATTACTGGGGTGCTCAGCATCGTGCTTGTGATATTCTCCTCTGCTTGTAAGTGATGGCTCAGGGTCATCAGCAGATCTCACTGCCTGACTTCTCTTTCTGTCTGGGTCATCAGCTGAAATGGTTTAATTGCTCGTTGTATTCCACACTTGGTGCTTTCTCCTCATTTGTTGGATCCTGTCCTGTCAGCTGAACTGTGGCATAACAATTCTGGCTCCTGTGCAGATTCCTCTGAGGGATTAACATCGCTGGAGTTACTTGTCCATGGGAGGTGTGCGTGTAGCCAGTCTCTTCAGAGAAATAACCCAAATCTGCTTGTACAGTGTCTCTGGGTGAAAGAAAGAGCCTGCCTGAGAATGAGTGGGTGGGTGGTAGCCTGCTGCGTAAGCAACACTACTCTTTCAGGCCCTGCAGTAGCTGAAGGATGTGCTTCCCAGGTCTCCAGATTCAGGCTTTATCTGCCTAACATCATATGCCAATTGAAATAAGCAGATCTCTGTAGTTTATGAAGTTTCCTAAAACTCCCTGCCCTTTGCTTTAGCACGGGAAATGTACAGCTGTAAGAAAATGTAGAGATCTCATGTGCAGCTTGCTTTCTGGTTTCTTCCCCCTTTCTGGGTATTTTTGGCGTGGCCGAAGATGCTTTGAGAAGCCCAAATGTCTTTAGTTTTGATTACCAGTTGATATCTACATCACATAGACTCTGTTCCTGAACCGTTCAAGTAACACCCTTCTCCTTGCCCGGCCACACTGCTTCTGGACTATGGACAGTAGGGTTTTTTTGTGCCTGAATCAAGCACTTTTCAGGTTACACAAAAGCCAGAAAATCCTGACTTTTCCATAGGAGTTTTCAGTCCAGTTTATATCTTTAAGGGCACAAGCTGCCACATGTCAACTCCTCTTACTACTGGCACGTGCGAGGCACCGCACTCCTCTCTCACGGGTGGTTAAGCTCTCCTGAATTACACAGTATTTATTACACAATAAGAGCACGTGCACAAACTATTATTGTGGGTCCTCATGTTGAGTTGTTTCAGTGCTTGAAGTAGTTGGTTATGGAAGATTTCCAACCCCGCCAGTACTCACAAGCTACACGCAAACAGATCCC
Source organism: Actenoides lindsayi (assembly GCA_025331215.1). Taxonomy (NCBI): domain Eukaryota; kingdom Metazoa; phylum Chordata; class Aves; order Coraciiformes; family Alcedinidae; genus Actenoides; species Actenoides lindsayi. The sequence goes on along the minus strand of WTSP01007993.1, from coordinate 21,374 downwards.
TTCCAGGATGGTTTGGGAACTACTTCTCCCTTGGGCTTCTTCATTATCAGTTCAAGACAGCAACAATACAGTCCAATATCTGAATTATGAGTGGCAGCTTCTGTCTGCTTCCACCCAGCCTTGCTCGACTTCTTTAGATGGCTTTAATCTCAAACTGAGGTTCAAGGAATGCTGCCAAACTTTTCCAACAGCACTAAAGTCAATAAGCTTCCCTTCCCCTCCACTCTTATTGTAGCTTTTTTTTATTATTATTATTATTTGTCATGCGTTTTTTCTTCTGTTGAATAATTCAGCTAATAGGCTGGCGCTGGAGAGCTCTGCTCCCTAACAAGGGAAGCAGCTTGCCAACTTGTTCTCTTTCCAGTCATTTGACTGCAAACCCAACGTCGTTAACAAATCACCACGGAATAGCCCTGCAAACGCAGAGCAAAATGTTGTCGTCTTAACGTAAGTGGGCAAGGAAGTAAGAAAAATAAACAGAGTGGAAGAAACTCAAGCCCTGCCCAGGAAAACAAAGAATGAAAGTGTGAACGTGAGGAAATTATGATAATGGGAATCTCTTTGCCACCTCATTTTGTCTGGGTATCTGTAAGCAGGAAAGCTCTATGGAAGAAAGGACCTTAACTCTCCCAAGAGACACAGTTGCACTAATTTGGAGGATGGATGTAGCTCTGTCTGTTGGCAGCTCTGCTTCTCTCCCTGTTTACATGATTAAATGTTTGTGTAGAGAACAGATTTTATTTTATTTTTTTCCTTTGTGAACATTATTTTTTATTTTCAAGCCGAATGTTTTACAGTCCGTGTAACAGAGATGGGATTTGAGGAAAAGAACATGTGATGCCTTTGTGCACGTTGTTTATCCCTTTAAAACAGCATTAAGCTCATAGTGGCTTGAGCTGGTTGGATCAAAACTCATGCTGACTGACATGTTTCAGGTGAATGTTTAGTCCTTGAGCCCTCCCTGTATTTGTTCTTTCCTGGGTCCCCACATCTGCTTACTGGACTGGGGTTCAGAAGCTCTGGATGCCTAGAGAGTCCCACCTGGGAGGATATTTGCAAGGTCCATCATCTTTGCAGGTCAATAACTGCCCAAATTTGGGAATCGGGCAGAAATGCAAGCTCATGTAGCTCAGACCAGTCCTCCCATAAGGCAGCAGCTTGCCCAAGACAAGAGTCATAGACTCATTCAGGTTGGAAAAGACCCTTGGGATCATTGAGTCCAACCATTAACCCTACTCTACAATGTTCACCCCTAAACCATGTCCCTCAACACCCCATCTAAACGACCCTTAAACACCTCCAGGGCTGGTGACTCAACCCCTTCCCTGGGCAGCCTATTCCAGTGTCTGACTACTCTTGTTGTGAAAAAACTTTTCCTTGATGTCCAGAATTCTCATCTTGAATCCCTGCCCAGTGTAATTCTGTAGCTGAACTAAAATGACACCAAGTGCTGCATCCAAGTTCAACATCGTTTTCTCAACTGTGATGTTTTCTGCGAGGCAGAGAAGATGCTCATACGTAGGTCTTGGGACCAAATTCTTAGCAGTAGATGTGGGAGGGGATGCTTAATGTGATAGAGACTCTTATCTTAAATATTGTCTTAAAAAAAATGTACATCTAAAAACCTCCTATACGGCAAAGGTCCCTGCTAGACTAGGTACTGTACAAACATGGCTCCAAGAGATTGTCCTGATCTCAAGAAGCTTGTTCTCTAATTTCTTTCCTGGTGTGTTGCCACCACTTACACAGACTGCAGAACGCTGAGCTGGGCAAGAGTTGGCACTTCTGAATTGAGCTAAGCTGGCTTAATTGGAAATTAATATCCCGCTCATCTGGCCTGTAACTGCTTTTAAAGGGTCATTTGAAGACACAAGGCTGAATTAAATCAACCTTGCTGTATGGACATCCGGGGAATTGCACCAAATTGGAGAGGTTAAAGACCTGACAGGTTTATTTGCACTCAAAGGCTGGAGAAGGGGAAATGAGATCAACAGAAACGATGATGGTAGAAAAACAAAGGAAAAGAGACAAAATGAATGACCGAGATCTCGTGGAGCATTGCCTAAAAAGGGTCCACAGGGAATGCAAACTTGCAACTGTTGCATCTGGAAGGTGGCTTCCCTTTTCATTGTATGGATGTATTGCTGAGCACCCTCCTCTCTGCCTCTTGCTTATAATTTGTCTTCTCTTTTATACCAGTAATTCTTGTTTCTTAGTCCATCCTTCAGCTGTTGGTGGCAGAAGATAAAAGACCCTTTTGCTTTGCAGAGCAGGGATGTATGTGATATGAAGCCAGATGGCTGCCAAGATGAGCAATTGAGGGTGTCTGCATGTTATTAATTTCAGCTGCTCTTTTTGCAGTCGGAGGTGATGGGAGGGTTCCCAGGAGCAGATGGATGGAGAGGAATATGCCTTGGTGGCATGTGATTAAAATCCACTGGGATGGGGTGTGCTCAGCCCCGCTCTGGGCTTAGGCCTTCTGTCAGATCATAGGGATGGATTTATTCCAGCCTGGCTGCAAAGGTGATGGGCAGGAGCTCGCTTCGATGCACTGGTGTGAGCCTGGTGGTGTATTTGGTTGAAGCTGAACTGATTGTTGTTGTTTCTTGCTCTTCCTCCTTTGTTTTCCTCTTACTGCTGCATTACATTGCTAAAAATACCTAAACCCGTATCGTTTACTGAGCTGCTTCCTCTGCTTGTTCTTATTCCAGGCACAAACATCCGTCTCTCTCTAAACACCTATTTCATCTGCCCAAATGAAGTCACTGCTTCAAAGAGGAATTTCACCTTTAGGAAGTTATTCTGCAATCCTGGCTTGTCTCCTCCTGCGCTGACGAGAGATCTGACACTCAAGGTAGGGGTCTAGTGTGGTAATACCTGAAGGGAAAGGTAGATAATCCCATCATCCTCTAAACTGGAGGTTGGAATATCTTGGTTTGTTGTTGAGAATTCGAAGGGCTGTTTTGGTCAAGCAAGATCCTGTCCGACTGTCTGCATCCTGTTTCTGTCAGTGGCCAGGAGGAGATGCTCAAGGAAGACTTGTAACCAGTATACTTTCCCTGCCCATTAACCACAGACTTGGGCAAACAGCAGCTTAAGGGCTTCCTGAACTGGTAGTGTGCTCTGAAGTCAGCAAAGGGCAGAGATGCTTGTCTTTATGAAGTTTAAGGAAGACTTGCCATTCCATATCTCCCACCTGTTTGAGTCACCGGTGACACAACACTTGTTCAGTCTCATGGCTCAGAAGACAGGATGAATTTTAGCTGAAGTTGTTGCTCTTGATTCAGAAGGTTTCAATGTGAGTCCTGTAGGTGATGGGGTTTGCTGCGTGCCACCTCCTCAAGCTCTAAGTTTGCCAGCTCTAAGTTTGCCAGCTCTCTTCTGGACTTGTACTGACAGCAGCAGTGTCAGCTTGGTGTTCTGGCTGTGACCTCTTCACGGAAAATCCTGCTGTCCAGGTAAAAGGAAACAACAACAAAGACTCAAAAAAAAAAGTCCCTGTGAGAGGACCCTTTGACAAAAGAAAGTTGATGTAAAACAGTATAGTTTTATTGATGATGTAATGAGAAATATCCCAGCTCAGAGCAGGGAGAGGATCTGACTTGCTGTGTTTGGAAGCTTGTAGTGATGATAGTGGCCTAAGGTAGTACCTGGCTGGTGACCACACAGGTGTCCAAGTCCCTGGGAATGTGCCTAAGGTTTTTCTCCTGTCCACATCTGGAATTAAGGAACGTCTGGCACACCAGCTGTATCTGTGAGGGATATTGTTCCTCAGGCACTGCACCCTTCCCTGCTCAGAGCTTCAAACATTTTGACGTGTGGAATTTGAGTGTTTTCAGCTTGGGGTTCCTGCTTTTGGCCTGTTTGCACTTCCTGTTTGGCTCCCTGCTCTGAGGATGAGCAGCAGTGGTTGCCAGCCGTGCATTGGGTCAGAGGAAGATCTCAAGCATTTCCTTTCATGAGATGTATGACTCTGGAATGGTGGTGTTACTTTGTTGAGGGCACATCACCTCGACTGTGTGTTTTAGGATGATATCAGGGCTTTTGTACCGGGCCATGGTTGAGAGGTCCTTATGTTTCTTCTCCAGAAGAAGTCTTTATGGGAGGGAGAATGAGCTGACAGATTGGGATGGGATAAGTTGCTTCTCCAAGTGCAAGGCGTAGAAGTTGTACGCTGTCTTTTCCCCTTGGGTGGTGATGGGCTCAGTTACACTCGGCTCTGGGCACAGCCATCATGTCATCTCCGTGCTGTGTGTCTCTGAGATCCAGTCCAATTTAGTTCTATTTCCTTAAAGTGTATTCCTTATACAAAACCTTTCTTCTTTTTTTTTTTGCGTGTATTTACAGCCACATATGCAATTACATACGTTTCTGTGCACGTGTTTGCACATGCAATTGCTCTGATTCTGGGCATGGCTATTTCCTATCTGTTGTGATCTGACTATAGCAAAAATTAAAATAAAGATTAGATTAGTTGCCATGGTAACTGCTACCCCTGCCTCATATGACGCACGGGTTCTGTGAAGCGAGGGAGCACATATCAATTTACACTCTTAATTTTTGGGACACTCAGGGTTCAGCTCTTCCCAGGAGGTCCTCTGATGACAGCAAGTGATATCTCCCTGTTTTCACTCAGCAGGCTTGTCCTCTTCGACTTCTTGTAATTCATCAGAGCTTCAGAGCTGCTGCCACCATCTCTTGGTAGAAACAATCTCGATTTCATTTCAGTTTCTTTCTGAGAACAAAAAAAAAACCCTAAAGGGTGGGAGGATGATGGGGGACAGTCTGGTCTAGGGGATAGCGAGGCTGTGCGAGGTGTATTTGCATCCTTGGGAAACAGCCAGGGTCTCGGAGGGGGTCAGCACAGAGGCTGTGCCTGGATGGGAGTTAAACAGCTAATCAGCAATTGCTAATGAGGAGGAGAATTGTCGTTTGTGCGTTGGCAAGGAGCTGAGCAAGAGAGGGCAACTGTCCCATTTGCTGGGCTCTCGCTTCATTTGTTCTCATGACTGCACACCGAGGTTTTAAATGTTTCTGCTTTCTGTTGGAGGAGAAATCCACAGCTTTGAGCCGATGTAGCCAGACTAATGATGTCTTGTGGTGTGAGATCTCACTTGTTACATCTGCCAGCTCTCGGATCTTTTAAGGTGTAGCGTGAGACGAATTATTGGGTCCACAGGAGAAGAGCGCATGAAGAGCTAACACACTTGCCTGCAGTTAATGATTGCTGCTGTGTGTCGATGCCCTTTACAGGGATAATGGGTCTTTTTGATTCTTGCCTGCCAGGTGTGTTTCTGTGTCACCTTCCAACCAGCATCCTTGGGCCTTTCTCAGAATTGATTCCAGAGCTATCACCAGTCCCAACGTCGCATCTTACAGCACAAAGGGCGCAGTTGTGAGCCCGCTGGTAACAAGAGGGAGGAGGGAAGGTTCCAGGGGATGCCTCTCCCTCCACTCTTCCCACGTAACTTCTTAGCCATTGTTCCCTGCTGCTTTTTGTCTCCATCTCCCAAACAAATGTATTTAAAGCCCCCATCTCCAGAAAAACCTGCTTGCCTCAGGTGCATTAGGTATCTAGCTGAGCCACAGGCTGAGCAAACCACAGACCTCTGTAAGGCATCTTGAGGAAGTGTATGAAGCTGGCTTGTAAAAATCAATCTCTCTCCTCCACATGTGAGGGACATCTCTCCCTTTTGATCTGTCCAGCAATTCATGAACCTGCCTGATAGCACACCTCAGTCTTCCCAACTGGAAGACCAGTTCAGGGTTTCTTGCTACCTTCTCTAGGGATGCAGACTGTGGCACCTGCTTGACCTCTTACAATGAGCTGGAAACAGCCTAGAGTTTCTCTGCGGCGTGGTCAGGACTGGATCTAAGGAGAGTGTTTTAAAATTGGGATGAGGAACCATAGGCTCTCGTGAAACATCAAATCACAGAATGTCTTTGGTTGGAAGAGACCTTCAAGATCATCCAGCCCAACCTTCGACCCAACACTGCAAGCTCACCACTAAACCATGTCCCTGAGCACCAGGTCCACACACCATTTAAATGC
>WTSP01007991.1:0-40441 GCA_025331215.1 Actenoides lindsayi | reverse complement strand
TCTCTTCTCTTCTCTTCTCTTCTCTTCTCTTCTCTTCTCTTCTCTTCTCTTCTCTTCTCTTCTCTTCTCTTCTCTGTTTCTTCTTTCTCTTTTTCTTCCTTCCTTTCCATCATTTCTTTCCTTTATTTCCTTTCTCCTTCTTCTTCCTTTTCTCCCTCCTGTCCTATCTCTTCCCAGTGGAAAGAGCCTACCAACAGGTGCTCCATGACTGCTCAGACCCTGTTCTGCCACGTGTCCCCCACACCCCACTGCCATGGGCACCCAGTGGGAGCACCCATGGATGCCTGGGAACCCAAGAGAGCCCTTTTACATATGGGCCAATTCTGAGCTGAGGACATGTCCCCTGTGGTCCCTGCCTGCCCCATCCCTGGAAGCTTTCCCCAAGAAGAGTGCGGGTTTAGTGGTGCCCATCCCCGCCGCTCGGCACCTGGGTGCCTGTGTGGGAGTGTGCTGGGAGGGGAAGGGGCTCAGCTGATCCCTGCTTCTGTGGGGAGGAAGCTGGGGGCGGGAGGCAGACCGGGTTTCCCTCTGGGGCAGAGATGGGCGTGCTTCATTTCCACCCCAGCCCGTGCTGCGCATGTTGGAGAACAAACAACCACCGTGGGGAAGGAAGCACAGAGAGAGGCGGGGGTGGCACGATCTGGCACGGCACTATCTGGCACAGCACGGCACGGCACAGCACGCCTGCCTGGGCAGGGGACTGACCGTCTCACCATGGCTCTAGGTGCCTCGAAGACGACATGGGGCAGCATGGAGATGGCCCTGACCACCAGCCTCTGCGTTGTCCTGCTCTGCTGTGGCCCGGAGCTGGGCGGCTGCCGCCGGGGTAGGTACCGCGCTGGATGGCACAGTTTGGGCTGTTCGCACCCGCTGGAAAATGGTTAAGGGCTGGGAGCTTTGTAGTTAAAAATAGCTCTGGCATCAGGTAGGCAGAAAACCCAAAGCTTCAGGGTATGTATGGCTGAAGCAAGGAAAATGAAGATGCTCAGGGCAGAAATGGGGTGAAAGAGTGGAGAAGGGGATAAGTCTCCAGCCTATGGTTCCGGCATCAGAGCTGTGGTGTGGGCACACTGGCCACGGGTGGGGTTTGGTGTTGAGCCTCTGGGTTTGCAAGCACCATTTCTGCTCTGGTTCCCACAGCTTCAGGATGTGCCCTTGGGTTTGAACTTGACCCTGAGGGAGCCGGGGTCCTGCATGTGCTTTTGCTCAGGCTGAAATCAGGGGAGAGAATGGGAGGTGGAAAGCAAGAGATGAGTCCGGGCAGAGTGAGTGAGGGCTCTGATGAAGCTGGGTCCTGCCTTCCTCTCAGGCCAGATCTTTCTTTGGTGTCATCTGGTGTTTTCTGCCCCAGGGGTGGGTGCAGGGCTGGACATCCTTTGGAGCAGGTGTTACCTCTGGTTCTAGGTAGATGCAGGGAAACATGTAAAACCTACCTCTGCTTTCAGAAGTCCTCTGAGCATTTCATTCATTCCTGGCAGCAGTACTGGGTAGGAAACAAAGCCTCAAGTCTGCTGAATATTTCCTGTTAAACAGAAGAAACCCAGAACACTGCAAAAATACCATTTTTTGGTGTGGGCACTGTTGCAGTCAGTGCTGCCTGTGGGAGCTGGGACACTTCCCTCCCTCCCCTGTTTGGTCTCATCCCTCATTTCTCAGCCCAGTTTTCCATCTAATCCTGTATCTGTTCAAGGAATCATCCCATTTCCTTTTCTGTTTGGTGATGGTCATGTTTCTATGGCCTCAGGCCAGTGCTGGAGGGGTGGGAGCGACTTTCTAACTCTGCCTGCAAGCCTTGAGGCTGCAATTGGTGATGATATCTGAAAAGGGAAGTTAAATTTCTTAACAGTAGGGACTTTTCAAAGCATTTGTGGTTTGAATTGCTTGGTCGTAGAATCATGGAATCAGAGAGTTGGAGAATCATAGAATGCTTTGGATTGGAAAGGACCTTTAAAGGTCGTTTAGTCCAAGCCCTTTGCAGTCAGCAGAGACATGTGCAACTTGGTCAGTTTGTTCGGATCTCTGTCCAGCCTGACCTCCAGTGTTTCCAGGGATGGGGCCTCTGTCACTTCTCTGGACAACCTGTTACAGTGTTTCACCACCCTCATTGTAAAAAATTTCTTTCCCATGAAAAATGTTTCTTCCTGCTTTTTATTGCTCCCAACAAAAGTTAATACAGCATCTGCTTTGTCCTGCTGAGCTGGGACGTTGTGACCCTGGCCCATGTTTACAGCTTCCCTGCTGACTGGGGGAGATGAACCCACTGGGGTCACAGACGGAAATGTGGTGAAACAGCAGTGCTGGTGTGAAGGGCTATGGGGACTGTGGCCATGGTGGACTGGCCTCTGTGCTGGGACCTGCCTGCCAAACCTCCCAGAAACGCCCCCAGGGTGGGTGCCTGACTGCCCATGGACACATGAGGAAGGCACAGGCAGCTGGGAAGGACAAAATCCCCGGTTACCTCTTCAGGGTAGCGTGCTGTTTGCTTTCTAAGGACAGGAATAATTTCAGTGGCATAAGGAGGTTTACTTAGATGGTGTTATGAAACAAAGGAGGGAATTAGCTTTAATATTTCTTGTTTAGATTCTTGTAGGCAGGGATCTTGCTTTTCTCTGTATTTTATAGGCACATGAATCAGTCAAATAATAAACCACCATGATCAGTAGAGCAGAAAAAGCCAGAGGATAGTCTTGAAAAAAGGGATGACATGCCCATCCCTTATGTCTATAAAATGTCTAAGTAGCCAGAAAATAACAGATTGTAGAGGGAACAATCAAGCATTCACTGCAGGACAGACAGGTGTATTACCACTATCCTACCTCTAACTTCTGTTCAAAGACGTAAAATAAGTTTTCCATAACATTTTTGTATATTTAGATACTGAGCTTATGAAGCCATCACCATGAGCTCCAGGTCACTCTCCCGTGTCAGACAGTCTCGGGCTGGGGATGGCAAACATCATCCCCTGGCCAGTCCCGACCTGCTTGGTTCTCCCAGCATGAAGCAGTGGGCAGAGCTGGAGCACCCAGCAGGCAGCTGGGCATGCGATGGGTTGCACCAGAGCGTGCTGCCCCAGCCTGGGACTTGGTTCCTCTGCTTGCTTTCAGAGGCAACATCAGCTGGAGGAAGGATGACTTGGACATTAAAATACAGGATGGATTTTAAAATAATACAACCCCTGAAGTCTGTCTTTCCCAGTGCAGGTGTTCTGGGTTAATTTTAGGTAGCCCAGAGTACAATTTGCTCTACTGAAACCGCTTCATGGTAGAGTTACTATGCTTGAGTGTTCCCCTCCGGCTGGCAGACACCACTCAGGAGAGGAAATACAAGGGCTGATGTACCTCCCTGTGAGCTGGGGTGGTGCTGTAGACTGGCCAAATGTCAGGCTGCCTGCGCTGCTGTCAAACCCCAGAGCCTGTCTGCAGGTGAGCCAGGGGCTGGCAATGGCTGAGGGCTGGGATTTCCAGTGCTTGCTGGCACATTTTGTAAATCCCCTTAGGGGCCTGCAGGAGCCGAGGCTGAAACAGCTGAGGAGTGTGTGGAACCTCTGGGTTTGGGGTTTAGGAGCCTACCACCTCTCCATGGGATGGGGCACTAGCAGGGACAACAGTGAGCTCTCCCCTTCTTTGCATCCCTGGTTCCTGCCCGAAGGGTACAGCTGTTTCTGAGGCCTGTGCCCACTGTAACCATCCCTGTTCCTTGTTTCCTTTCTCCCAAACAGTGACCTTCTTCCCAGCAGTGCTAACTCTCCCTGCGGGTGACTCAGCCACCTTCTTCTGCAATATCTCCATGGAGAATGACTCTGGCTTAGAGTACAACCTCAATTGGTACAAGGAGACCAACAACAGCCAAGGCCAAAAAATTGCTGAGATCAGCCGGAACAACCCCCAGACGAAGACAAAGAAGTACGTGCTCACCAACCATGCTCCTTCCTTCAAGATTGAGATCCTGAACCTTCACCAGAATGACTCGGGCTCCTACTACTGTGGACTGATCGCCTTCTTTGAATCTGATAAAGTGATGGAGAGCAACCGGTCCCACCTGTTTGTCACAGGTCAGGCTGGGGGCTAAGCTGAAGGGGACAGTTCATTGGTGTCATCCTATGGTGCTATGACTCCCAAGCACACTGCAGCGCCAGGGCATAGGGCAGGCAGTAGCCTGCTGGGAGAGGACTTGCCCTGGCTCAGGAGAACACAACTTTGCCCTTTTGTCTCTCTTTTGCATGAGGCCCAGGGACACAGGCTGTCTTCCCCATCCACACTGCGGCTGGATCTAGTCCTGAGCAGGTCTCCATCCTGCTGGGGATGTATCCCCAGTGATGCTGTAGGGAGGAATGAGTCCTTACCCATGGATGAGTCAGGGGACCAGTGTAGGGAGCTGCCTTCACCTCTGAACAGCTCCTCTAGGGTCAGAGATTGTGTTTGGGCTGATAGCCAGGTCTCAGACCCCTCAAAAAGCCAGTGTTGGTGTGGATACTCTTGTTGCAAACCCACGCCCTGGGAGGGTTTGGTAGCCCTCCCATGGTATGAGAGACTGAGACTGCACAGCAAGATCTGCCATGTCCTGGCTTGGCTGTGTGTGGGCTTTCTGGGGCTGTAGGTGGCCTTTTATACAAAGGGAAAACACTGCCTAAGTCACTGTCTTTCACAACATCTCTTCCCAGTGTAAGCTGATGTTGTGCTGGCCCCAGGATGTGGATGTGGCAGGAAGGCTTAGGGAAACGGTGTCCTCCATGGGACTCTGATGGGCATGGTGTCAGGCTGCAGGACTGCCTGTGAGTACAGAGTAGTGCCCTGTCTCCCTGCACCACAGTTCTCTGCACTGTGGGATCATCCTCACCACCTGCAATGGGAAGGAATGTGACATGGCCAAAACATCTCCCATGTCAGCCTAAATTCAGGATCCTGGAAGGATGGTGGGGCTGTGGAAGCCTGTCTGGGACTGAGTCCTTTCTGGTGACAGCCCCCATATTCCCCTGTTGCCTTTCACAAGGATTGTAGAGGCTATTTTACACTCCTGACCTGCTGTTTTGTTCCACCTTTTTTGCAGCAGCCCCTGAGAAGATGAATGCCACTGACGAGCCTGAGATGGAGGAAGGCAATCCCCCAGACCATATCAAGACTGTGCTGCTGGGCATCCTGCTGCTGGCTGGGGTGGTTGTGCTGCTGATCTTCAGCTACCTCACCTTCACATACAGGAGAGGAGGTATGATCCCCTCTGGGGTTTGTGCTGCGCCGAGGGGCAGGGGTCTGCCAGGGGACCTGATGGGTGATGCTAAACTCAGCTGTGACATAACCCCATGGGACAGGTATATCTGTGCCTAGGGGAGAAGGGTGTTTTGGACCCTGTTCACTCTTTGTAGAGCCTCCAGACCACATGCCGTGGCCCTGCACCACTCATTCATGTGGTGCCTTAATGCTGCATGTGAGTCCTTCCCATGCACCTTGCCTGGGAATCATTGTCTCCCTGCTGCAGCACTGGGCATCACCTCAGCCATGCTGCAGGTGCCTGGTGGCCTATCCCAGAGGGGACTCTTGAGGAATTACATGCCACTGATCACAATTAAACCCTAGACTGTGGGCTGGTATCTCACTTGTCCTTGTAATGCTCAAGGTGTTAGACCCTGAGTGGAGAAGGAGAAAGCGTGGTGCAAGGGTCATGGTGTCCCGCGCTCCCCTAGGTCCGGTCAGACCCAGCCCCAGAGGCTCATGCTGTTCTTGTCACACAAACATCTTCTAACCAAATGGGTTACTTTGCAGATGTGCAGAAACCACCAAGTGAAAACACACCAGCGGTGAGTTTTCCGTCTCTGACGCCCTGCCGTGCTGCAGGGGAGCATCGTGGCATTGCTCGGGCGTGGGGTGTGCAGGGCCTCCCTTTATCAGCCCTTCGTGAGCTTCTTGCTTCTCCTGTCTTTGATGCTGCTTGTTCTTTTCTGTACAGCTACAACTGCTTTTCTGCACCTGCAACAAACAAAGCCCCATCACAAAATCAAAAAACCTGCCTGAGATAAGATGGGACCTCTCTAGTCCAACCCTTGCTCAAAGAGGGGTTATCTTTGACAGTTGCTGTAGAAAAAGGGAGGAAACGTTTACCCCCCAATATAGTAAGCTAAAATTTCATTTGCTGCAGGTAACGCTTGTTTCCTCTCTTCCTTTTGCTGGGCACCACCAGGAGGAGTCTGGCTCCATCTTCTCTCCAACCTCATTAGGTAGCTGAAGGCAGCAACAAGGTTCCCCTTTGCTTTCCCCTCTCTGGGCTGAGCAAACTCAACTCCAGTCTCTCTTTGTGCACCCAGTACCATCTCAGAGCCCAGTGTAGAGGTGGTAAAACATTAGGCAGGCAGGCAGACAGCCCAACTTGCCTACAGAGGTGGAGAGCTGAGGCCCATGTGGCTTCAGTGGTGACCCCAAGGCTCATGGTCTCCTTTCTTTGGGCAAATGCTATCCCGGGACTGTGAGTCTTACTGCTTTGTATTGCTCTCACCCTCCTGGGACGCTTCAGAGCTGGTGTTGGCACGTACTGTAAAGAACAGGGTTGTGCTGGGGATGGCGGGTACCTCCGCATGATGAATTGCACTGATGGGGTTTCTTTGCAGAAGGAAGAAAAGCCCCCCGTGGTGTCTGTATCCACTGTAGACTATGGCGTGCTGGAGTTTCAGCGGGACCAGCATGCCCAGTTGCCACCCGAGACCCGGCTGGTTGACCAGACTGAATATGCCACCATCATCTTCCCAGAGGAGAAACCCGTCACACCGGAGCAGGGGAAGAAACACCAGGAGGAGAGGACTCGGCACCTGCAGCTGCAGCCCTGCTGAGGAGCAGGATCCCTCCTCGTTGGGGTCGCTCCTCGCTGGGTGGTGCAGACAGGGACAGGCTGCCTCAGCCTCTTGCTCCCATCTCAGTTGGCAGTTGGGAAAAATCCAGCATGCCAGGACCAGAGTGACAGAGGCACTGCTGCTGGAGTCGATATCGGACAGTCCTGGCATCAGTGGGATCGTGGCCATGGGATGGGTACCACAGGATGAGGAAGGTCCCTGCTGGGCTCCACACGCTGCCTCTTTGCTCAAGGCAGGGAACATGGGCTGCGATGAACAGTGATGCCAACAGGTCTTTCCCAAAGGCAATTGGCATTGTGCTTTGGTTTTCTACCTCCACTCGGCACTCTCTGGAGTGGCTATGCTGCTCGCCTCACCCAGATCTGACCCAACTAGCAAAGCACAACTGCGTGAGGGAATGCTGGAGGCCAGATTTGGAGTGGATCCTGGGAGATGCTGCTCATGGGAGTCCGGAGCGGAGGGCTTCTCCTTGCCCAGGGCAGAGACTGCCTTGTGCACCCCTATTTAACAAAACCCCTGGGAAGCGAGAGGCTGTTTTCCTGCATGACTCCAGGTACTTTGTTCCTCTGTAAGAGGGGAAATCTACCCCTGCGTCCCTCCCTCCACAGGGATGATGGGGGGAGATAGATCTGACCCTGAGGGGTGAATAAAGGGTTTCATGTTTGGGGAGTCTGTAGACTCGTGATGGCAAGTGCGTGGGCAGGCAAATAACGGCTCTTGGCAGCGTGCAGGCAAGAGCAGGGAGGCAGCAGCTTCTGTTGTGGTTCCTGGGCCTCTCCAGGCGATATGCACGCTGTTCTTTCACGAAGCTGCTCTTAATAATTCAGAGAAGCTGCCACACTTTTACCTCTTGCCTCTGTCTGAGCTGGTCACCCAGGTGCAGCTGCAAACCAAGCCCTCCTTGCCAGGCTTATCTCAGGGCTCTTGCCCAGCCCACTGGGGATGAGCATTCCTGCCGGGGCAAAGCTCACAGCATGGTGCTTGGTGCAGCTTTCTGGCTCCAAACTTCCATTTTCCCTCTTGAAATCTATAATGGGGCTGTGCTACCTGACAGAAACCAGAACAGAAAGAAGTGACAACTGCTCAAGAGGGGAGAAACCCCAGTGAGAAGTGGCTTTGGAGATGGCAGAAACCTGTCAGGAGACCATGAAACCCAGGGGAAACAGTAGAGTCACTTACATGTCACTCTTCAGTGGCACTGTCAACAGGTTTCTTTTTCCCTTACCCGCAGTAAAACCAGCGCAGCCTTGTGGGAGCAAGCCTGGGTGCAGAGGGAAGGGGTGAATCATGCCAGGCGCTGCAGTTTGTCCACTGTGGGAGCTGGAAAGTCTCTGAGACACCTCCAGAGGGTACCAGATGTGATGCACATCAACCTGGGATGACTTTCACCTTTCTTCAGGGCAGGATAGTGGATGTGGTGGCCTCCCTCAGTCCCTGGTGCTGCTGAAGGCTCCCAGTAGCTTCCATGGGCGGTGCTGTATCTCCTACAACATTCACTCATGCCAATGCGTGGCTCAGGCTGCTGGGGCTTTCTGTGAGCAGCAGCCCCACTCCTTGACCCGGCAGAGACCTTCTGTGGCTGGCCAGGCTCAGCTCGCCCGGAAAGCCAAGGCAGGAGGCAGCCACTGCGTGTAAGAAGCGGGAGCTCAGTCAGCAGTTTTGCTTTTGGCTTTCCCGTCAGACGTGACACGGGCGAGAGGGTGGGACCTGCTTCATATTTTCCATCCTGTCTCTTGGGTAGTGAAGGTGCTGGGTCTTCAGCCCTTCCCCCCTGACTGCAGCTCTGGCTCCTCTCGTAGCAGTCAGGGCTGGGTCCCTTCCCCTCTTGTCAGGATGGTGGTCAGCAGCTGCCTGGAGGATCCCAAGCCATCCAGTGATGTTGGAGGTGTATCAAAAGCACCGCTTGCTGCCATCTGGGATGGGAGAGCACCCAGCCCTTGTCAGTGCCTGTTCTCCTCCGGCCCCCCAGCAGCCTGGCTGCAATCCTGCCCCTTGCAGGGAGCAAGGCTGGGGCCTGGGGATGTGTGGGGTGGGTGGTGGGGATGCTCCAGGCTGCCAGGCACCATTTCCCATCCCTGTTTGAAGGACAGGGTGCCCAGCACTGGCATAGACCTGATCTATGTTCCCCTGTGCTGGGCATGGCATTGGTTGTGCTGGCCAGAGCAGGAACAGCTCTGGGTGGGATGCAGGTTTCAAGCCCCCAGCTGAGCATCGCTGAGCCACGATCTGCCTTGAGATGGGTGTCTGTCCCCACAGCCCAGCATCCTGCTTGGGGATGGGGAGTTGAGCATGTTTGTGTGCAGGAGCTGCTCTTGTCTTTCCATGCAAGCCGGGAGAGCAGCCACCCAGAGTTTTGACTCTCCCTCCACTGTGGTGATAATAGTTCAGTCTTCCTGGAGTCACTGTACAGGATCTAGAGGAAGTTGGTTTACCACCCATCCTGAGAGGTACCCAGTTGCAGCTTTCCCAGCTCCACAATCCTCCTTCCCCCTTCCCCTCATTCCATATCAGAGCCCTTCTGCTTTTGCCCACCACTGCACCCATACCAGATGGCTATTTGCACCAGCTGGCAGGTTTATGCCCTTTTTCTCCACTTCAAATTAAGCAGGGACCCAAGCAAACTCATTTCCATCTATGATTCTAAGGTTTGCATCAGTTTGTTTGGGTTTTTTTCTTTTGTTGGGGGGGAGCTCAGGTCTGAGTAGATACCCTCAAGTCCTTTGACTTTACCTGCCTGCATCAAGAAGAGGCTGAGCTGCGGTGGGTCTGGTATGGTTTTGAAGTGCATCCTTTCTGCCACAGCTGCTTTGCTGGCTCTAGAGTGGTGTGGGTGGTAGGGTTTCAGTGGTCTTTGGTTTAGGCTGTGGAGAGGAGGTTTGCTGCAGAGTGGTTAGGGAGACCTTACCACCTGGCTCTGGCTTTTGACCTCACTCCTTGGCAGCATTGCCACCACTGGAGCTAACCCCTGTGCCTCAGAGCCACCGACCACCAAGAGAATAAGAGCAGGACTCCATCCTGGTCCTCAGCATCCCACTTTGGGAAAATTGAGGCTTACAGCAGTGCAAGCAGGAGAAGAGCAGGGCCCTGTAAAATTAGATAGCACCTGGACCTGATTCTTCAGCGCCAATTCTTCAGGATGTGCCATTGCTGAGAATGACTCCTGAAAGGCCAGAGGTTTGGGTCTGCCCACCTCATTCCTACCAGCATTGGGATATGAGTGATGGAGCGTGCTCCTGACAGCCCCTTCCCACATACTTTGTGCTCACAAGTGCACAGCCCCCCTCCCAGCCAAACTGGGGGGCAGGATTCAATTATTATTTGTTTTTCACTGTATCATACCAGAGCCAGCATCCCCAGCCTGGCCGTGCACACACAAATGCTCACAAAGATACAACTCTGCATACTCCCAGATTTGCACAGGTACTGTGTGCCCAACACACTCACCCTTCTGTAGACACACAACCCCCAGTCCCAGCCTCCCCCATCCGTGTGCTGCAGCCCCTCCCATACCAGGACCCAGCTGCAGCCGAGGGGATGGTTGCGGGAGCCAAAGCTGCTGCTGCATTTCCTGCACACTCTGCTCTGGTAACTGCTTCTGATCACGGTCACCCAGCACTTCCCAGAGGGGCGGCTGCTACCGCCATCAGTGACAAAATGCTTTGTCAGCTCCCAGCAGAGCTCATCCCTGGTTCCATGCTAGGGTCTTGCTGATAGCCAATGACCAGCCCTTGCTGGAAGACACAGAGCTGGGACTGAGTCCTGTCAGCATCTGCAGGAAGCTGTCTGTGTGACTTTAACACACCTGAGCTAAACCCAAGCAAGCCAAAGCCCCTACAGAGATGTTTGAGAGCTGGCCTGGCTCTTTATATACCCCAGCCTTGATTAGAGGTGATTGGGAACAAAATGTGAGCAAACATCCCATAAAGAAACTAGAGCCCAAAACCCGGGTCTCAAGAAAACTGGGCAGGATGCTGGAGAGGAAGTCCTCTCCTGCTGCTTGCCTCAGCATCTTTGAGGAGAGCTGTGCTGTTGAGCCCCAAGACACCGTTCCTGCAAAATGGGACACTGCAGATGCCAGAGGGAGAAGGGATGGTCAGGTCATGTGGCAGTAAGGTCACTTACAAATAAGCACTGTTGTGGTCACTGGGAGGTCTCAGAGGTGTGTTTTGGTTTGGGGGAGATTGGGCTGGAGGTGCTGCAGTGGGGCGTGTGGGCTATTTGTCCCCTGGGTTAATTGGGTGATCTGCGGGTGGGACTGGTCTGTCACTACACTACCATGTGGGAGCATTTTCTTGGTGTTAGCTCTCTGGGAAAGTGGTTTTTGGTCCTGGAAGAGACAGGCTTGGAGTGAGCTAGTGGGTGCTATGATTGGTCATGGGAGGAATGGGCTACTGGGCAGGTTGTCTGGACCCTTAACCATGGATATCTTGCACAGCCCTGGTGTGTACTAAGACGTCCGGGTTTGCAGCATCTCATCTGTCCTGTCCCACTGAGACCTTTGTCCTGCCTGTCACTGAACCTGCTGTAGGCTTGCAGAACATCTGCATTTCCTCCCACCGCCCTCATTTTGCTTTCTCTAGTTTTGCTTTGAGTCGGCTCCAGGGTTTCTCCTTCTTTCTCTTCTTCCCTTTGATGGGATGTGCTGCTCAAAAAGGATGCTGGCAGGTCAGATCCTGACACATAAGGGGTTAGAGGGCCAGGCAGGAGCGCTGGGCCTGCCCACTCCACCACCCCTAAGGCCAAACCCATCAGCCCCAGGGCAGAGCCTTGTCATAGTGGGCTGAGCTCTCTCCTTATGCCTAGAGAGACTCTCATGAGGCCCACCAGACAAACAGGGAGCCCAAGCCTACGTGGAGTGCTACCTGTCCACATCTTCACATCCACCTCCTTTCTTAAATCTCTTCCCCACCACCCAGCATCCCCCTCCATCCCAGAAGTACAGCATGGTGTGTCAATGTCCCCTCTCTACAGTCCAGCTTGGGCATATCCCCATTTCCTGAGGACCTGATCTCCCTTGCCTCCAATTCACCCTGGGACAAGTGGCTCCTTCTACTCCAAAAGTTTGAGTATGAAGACAGTCCATCCTGGAGTGAAACCTATAGCCATTGCTTGTCCCTAGAGTTGGTGGGTTTCACTGTGATGGGGTGACAATCATTCACTGTCAACAGTGGCAAGGTCAGAGGGAGACAGGGGTACAGAGGGGTGGCATGGAGCTGTGTGCCAGGAGGATACAGATGCCCAATTCACCATCTGCTTCAAGGAAGGGGAAAATAGAGGATCCAGGAAACTCGAGATGAGTCAGCCTCTCCGTACCCAGAAAACCGCTGGAACAAATTAGTAAGGCCACCAAGCGGTAAACACCAAGAGGGCAGCTCTGGGGTGAGAACACAGATTTAGTAGGAACACGTTGTGTCAAACCAGCCTCATTTTCTCTTCATTAGGGCGATGGGTTTGGTACTGCAGGGAAAGTGGGAGCGATGTTATCTTTGTGCCGCCTTATGTGACATTCTCATAAGCAAATTAGGGAATTGGGAAATTCTGCTGCTGTGGGTGGATGGCTACCCAAGAAACTATATCCCATGAGCAGTTATTAATAGCTGGCAATGGCAGAGACATCAAACAGGGGTTTTCTGGGGAAGCATGTCTCAAATGAAAACGATATTCTATTGAGGGTGGATATAGGAGCCATGTGGGAGGAGGGTTAGAAATCAAATCCACACTGATGGCCTGGAGAGAAAAACAAAAATGCCCCGAAAAAGTGACTGATAGAAAAGAACAGGATGTATTTAGTGCAGGAAAAGATGAGGGAAGTCTTCAGTGTGGGGAAAAAGCCCCAGTATGAAGCAAGCAGTGAAAGGCAGAGAAGTGTTTGGAATTATGCATCACTGCTCAAATGTCAGTCCATCTGTCTTGTGACCCTTGCTGTGCCCACAGGCACAGCATCTCCACTTCTGAGAGGATGTCCTACTCTGTGGTCCTGCCTGGGCACCACTGCTGAATGTCCTTTTCTACCTCTCCTGGGGTCACCTGGCAGGATGGAGTCACCTGGGTATGGCGTGACCCCAAAGGGAAGGGATGGATGTCCCAGTAGGCATGGGATGCATGTGGGCCAAACAAAGTCCTCACGGGCAGTGCGGGCACTTTGTCCTTGGGCTGGAGGGGTCAGGGATGGGGAGACTGACACACAATGAGAGATGGAGAGGAGGAGAAAGAACTTCAAGAAACCTTTCTCCTCTTGCCTGGGTGGCTCACCCGGGGGTGGGAGCTGAAGTAAGAAATGATTTCAGGCTGTGCAAAAGCAGCAGGGAAATTACCACTTGGATTGCACCTTTTCTTTGTCTCCTTCACGCATCCCGTGGAGGAGCCATGATCAGTGTGCCAGGATGGAGATGTGTCAGGGGCTGTCCCCAGCAGGGACTGGCCAGCCCAATGGGATTGTGCTGAGGCCAGGCCAGGGCTCATGCCTGGTCCCTGCCAAGACAGGGCTGCAGGGGGGCTGCCGGAGCAGATCTTGTTTTCAGGCAGGTGCCGGTAAGTGGCAAGGTGCTCGGGCAGCGCTGGGAGGTGTGTGTGAAGTGGAATAGGACGTCAAAACAGTTTCAGCTCTGTGGGTGTTCCGGGAAAGTCCCTTTAGTAAAAGCAAGTCAAAGGCTTTAATAGAGGGACCAGCACTGGGCTACTTCTCAGAGATGACTCCGAGGGCTCAGCACGTAAGAGTCGTGATTTGAGTTGTGTTGCCGTGACGTAACGGGGGGCTGGTTTCCATCACAGCCCAGCGTTGGAGGCCGGGGCCCATCCCCACACCAGGGCTGCCACTGAGCCCCCAGTAACCAGCGCGTGTGAAGGGCAGAGGTTTGCCCTTTGGGGCGGGCACCACTGGGAGCAGTGCCTGCCCCATGGGGAGCATCTCTCCACCCCATGGCAGCGGCCTTGCAGAGGAAGAGCTGGGCTGAAACCACAGATCCCCCCAGATGAAGCAATTGTTTTGTTTGGGTGAATATGAGAGTGCCAGGAAATATAGATGCCTGCCCAGATGTGTCCTCTTCCTCAAAACAGCTTGAGGTGTTTAACACAGACATGATTGCCCTAGAAGTAAAGGGGGTATGTCAGAACCTTTAGGTTTTTCCTGCATTCAGCCCCCTCAAGGGTAAATCTCAGCCCTTAACACAGATGGATCCAAGGAGACAGGCAAACACTGCAGGTTGAGTGGCCCCATCCTGGGCATCCTGCTGCTGGTGGCTCCCCATGCCACATTGGGTCACAGTGCTGCCAGGCACTGCATGGTACCAGCTGTGAGACCAGCCCTGCTACCCCCTTAGCTCCTGTTTTTCACACTGGAAGATTTGCAGCCCTGGAGACCCCTCTGGAGCAGATTACATAAAGGAGTCTTCTATAATGAACCCATAGAAATGTGGGCCTTGCGCTCTGGGAAAAGAATGGGAGGGAAGTCAGTGAGATCTGCTGCTCCCCCTCCTCCTCCCCATACACCAGACCAGAGCCAGGGATGTGCCCTGGTCCCCGCCTGCAAGCATCAGGAATGCTGGTGGGATGATATCTCCTTTACCATCCTGCTTGTAGGTTGCTGGCCCAGCCAAGCAAGACGCTGTGTCCTCACATCAGGGCTCTTGGGCAGGGGGGACTCAGGTCTTATCTGCAGGCTAGGGCTTTTCTAGCTCTCCATACCTTGGCTTGGCTCCTCTGCTTCCAGGAAACCTCCTTTCCTTCCTTCTAGTCCTGCTCCAGGTCAGTATCAAGGTCACTATCAAGGCATAATTAAGGATGGAAGGGCCTCAAAGCAGGGAAGAACCTTGAAACTGAAGATGAGCTCTACCCCAGGACCTCATCACCTCCCTCTGCTCTCACAGGAGGGGCAGTGCATGTTGTGAAGGTGCTGGTGAGCTCTTGGTACACATGACTCGCTGGCTTTTGCCTTCTAGCAGCAGAGATCAGAGACTCCCTGACAGCCTGTGGTTACTGGGACTGGGATCTGGAGGATGAGTCTGATGTGCTCATGCCTCTTAAGACTACTGTCACTGCCATCAGCCACCGTGCCCCTCTGGTACTGTCACCTAGATCCTCAGAAGTCTTGCTGCCCCGGATGTCTACAGGGCAGGGCCAGCAGCTGGCACTGCTCCCTGGGGCACCTGGGCTATTGGAGTGTCAAGCCAGAAGAGCTGCCACGGGGACATACTTCATTTGAAACCAATGTGAAGTATTTTAAGCCTGAATCTTAGACCCTTCTGCTCTTTTTTTTTTTTTTTTTTTTTTAAAGCAGATTTGTCCTACTGCAGGCTTTAATATCCTAAAGTTTTTGGGTTAAACCCTCCCTGCTTCTGAGAGCCTGAATACTGCTCTGGGCACTCAACATGAGGAGCTGCCATAATTTTCCATGGTGGCTTCATCCTCAGCAGCCACCTAGCACATTTTCTTCAAGGCTGGGCATTTTGAGGCATTTTGAGGCATTTTGTGCCTTTTCTGTGCACGGGTTGGTCTCCTCTGAAAACGTCACACTAAACGAGATGGTTTTATTTCCATGGCAAGCTGAGGCTGCTTGATCAAGCTTCAGGTCTTCCCTTAACTCAAGATTAGTTATCATTTGGTTAGTAATTTAACCTGCTCCTCGTCCTGCATTGCTCTCTATGGTACGTCTGAGAAGACCTGCACATCCAGACAGGGGTGAGCTGGGGGCAGAGGGCTGCAGGCAGCCCCAGCCCTGCTGTTTATACCTTCCCTGTGTTCTCTCAGCTCAGAGCACACCTCACCTCTTTCAGTTTTGTGTGTGGTGTCGTCCTCCCCAACTTTCCACCCTGTGGTTTCATGTCAGGCCTTTTTCTGCTTGAGTTGGCTGAAAGTTGTTAAAAACAGCCTGTGCTTGGTGGCAGCTATCAGGAGAGATAAGGCTACCTGTGGCCTTATCAGATGCTGAGTCCTGCGTTTTCAGTGGGTTTTGCTTCCGCTATTCTTACACTGGGCACAATCTCTGCTGGTTCACCCCTGCTGCCACAATAGCAATGGGCATGGGCAGCCTGGCAGGGGGTTTTGTTTCCAACCTCTCTGCCTATGGACAGAGCAGCATCACAAGAGCCCAGCTTCATCAGGGTCAGGGGCTCATGGCTTGAGCTTGGGGAAACACACTTTGATTTGGGGGACATTTCATCTGACCAGGATCTGGTGCAGCGTCAGCAGAGCCTGTTGCCACAGGGATTAGGATGGGGTGGAGCTGCTCATGTGGGAGCAAAGGTTCCCTTCTCTAAGCACAAAGACGCGGCTCAAAGAGGAATAGTTTAGGGGAAAGACAGCTGCACACATATATCAGCACTCAGAAGCTCCAAGCTTAGTCACTGCCTTTTCCTCAGCTCCAGATGGGACCATGAAGACCTGGCAGGACATTTTTTCAGAGAAGATTGCAAATATGCACATAAAAGAGCCATGGATGCTTCAGGAGGACGATACCCTGCAGGTCCATGTCCTCGAGCCTGGCTGGAAAGAGTTTGTGCAGCACTGTGCTCTGGCAAGGTAGGGGGCTGCCAGCTTGGTCTCTGTTGGAGTGGGACCAGGGGCAATGGGCTACCATGTAGACCTTTCCCTTTCTCAAAGTTTGCTTGTGGGAACCAGCTTTTGACATGAAAGGGACAGTTTGGAGGTGGGAGAGGCTGGGAGCGGTTTTCCCATTTTATTCCAAGCTTGGTGGATTATTGCCAAAATAGAAAAAAATCATTATAATTGGAGGGGAGGGGAGTGTGGCAACTCTGCAGGGCAAAAGGGCAACTGGTATTTGGCCAGAGTTTTTCCATATAGGTGTCAATATACAAAGTTCTTCCAGTGAGCAGGGGTAGTTATACCACACTAGAGCCCAATATTCTGGGTTTGCACCCAGAAGATGAGGAGAGGAAGAGGCACTGTCGGCTGGGACATGGCACAATGTCTCAGGCTGCAGGGTCCTGGAGCAGAGAGAGGTTGTGGCTCTGCATTGCTGATGAGAGACCCCATCCCAACCATTTCCACCTTGGGCAGGACCCTGGGCATTGAACAGACACTCTGCTTGGGTGGCAGCAACTGGAGAACTTGGTTGCCAGCCCCGATGCAGCATGTGCAAGACAGAGTGCTGTGGGTTACATACCTTTCCACTCCTCAAGACATGTCCTCACCTGCCCTGCGGCCTCTGCCCACACTTCCATTTTTCTTCTTCTTTTTGACTTCCCTGGTTTTGGCCTTGGTACTGGCTTTTTGCTGAGCTGAGCTGAGCTGGCACAGTCAAAGGGCTGGATCCCCAAATAGACCTGGGATCTGATGCTTCCTGCCCCAAGGACCCCTGCTCCTGGCAGTGGGGCAGGGATGGGCTAGGAAAGGAGACCATGGTGGTCCCAGCAGGCAGGCAGTCTTTAATGCTGGGGCCAGTCCTGAGCTCACATCTGTGTTGAAGTCCCCAGACTGGTATACTGCTGTTAGGGGGAGGACAGCTCAGGGTAAAGCTTTCATGAGTGAAGTTGATCCATCAGCCCTGGGTGCCCTGGTCCCTGCTGACTGCATGGAAAGCCACCAGCTCAACTCAGGGAGCCTGGGATGAGCTGGTCTCCTCTGTTCCCGACAGGTTTCAGTGCTCCCAGTGCTTTCATGAGTGGTCTTCAGCCAAAGCGCATGCATGATGCATGAGATCCCATGCAACCCCAACCCACGACCCCTCGCCCTGCAATAGCAACTTTTCCTGGAAACGCTGCTGCATTGGCAGCATTTCGCTCTGTGTTTTGTCAGTGTTCCTCTTTGTCGTGCTTTATTTCACCATCAAGTAGTGGGAGCTGAGGATTGCAAAGAGGAACCACAGTGATGGCTCAGGGAGCTGATGGAGCGCCCACAAAACTGGGTGCCCAAGGTCAGCCATCGCTTGTGGCATGATGAGGCTTCTGCAGTGCCTGGGGGCATGGGGACACAGCCCCAGTGCCTGGGCACATGGGGACACATCGACGTGCCTCAGCCAGGTACCTTGTCCCGTGGCCTCAGAGACCTGGGTGGGTCTGATGGTTTCTAATGGGACATACTCTGAACAAGGATGACCCTCAGCTGCCCCGTGCAAAGGTGGAGTATACTTGTGAGAATAAACCAAGCCCTTTCTCCTCAGTACAAGGATGTATTTGTGCTTTTTAGTTCACTCAAAGCCTTTTGTAGGTATGTGTGAGCAGCTCGGATGGAAACCGGGGGCTGCCTTTATCCACTAGCTGGGCTCAGATTCCGGGGAGGCACATCTCTATTCTTCCCTGTCTTTGGCCTTAATGGAACGGGGCACCCAAAGCAGCTGAGGGGCACCTAGAGCTGGAGGTTTGTAGCAAAGTCATGGGGAGCTGGTGCCAGTGGATACTGGCACTGCCTCCTATGAGCTGTGCACAGCAGTGTCTCCTCTGTTCCCATGCACTGTTTGATGTCCCTTCTGTCACCAGGGACCTGGAGATCGCTTTGTCCTCCAGAAACACCTGGCTACTGGGCTTTTGTAAGAGGTCTCTTTATCAGGGAGTGTAGTGACACGGCAAGGGATAGCAGTTTTAAACTAAAAGAGGATAGATTTACATGAGATATTAGGAATAAACTCTTAACTTTTGAGGGTGGTGAGACAGTGGAACAGGTTGCCCAGAGTAGTTGTGGATGCCCCATCCCTGGAAGTGTTCAAGGCCAGGTTGGATGGGGCTTTCAGCAACATTCTCTAGTGGGAGGTATCCCTGCACATGGCAGGGGGGTTGGAACTCGATGCTCTTTAAGGTCCCTTCCAACCCAAACCATCCTATGATTCTATGACTATAGCTCTGAAAAACACACTGACAAAGACAAATCCCTCCCAGCTGGCTGGGCACCCTGCGGTGGGGACAAAGGGTGCTCAAGTTGGCAAGCTCAAGAAGGCTGTGGCAGCAAGTCCTAAGTCTCTGCCCTGTTAGATAGATCATGAGGAAATTGTACTTCTTGGGTTACAGGGTCTGGGCAAAGGTGAGGATACCATCTCCTGCCTGCTACTACTTCACCCTGCAGGGCTCTGGGGACCTGGCGGGCATCAAAAAGTTGGGAAGACTCTTGTCATCCCTCTGCACCCTGATGCCCCTCAGCCACTTACTTTCAGAATCAGAAGCGAAGAAGCAGAGATTGGGACTCCTCTGGGATGATCTCCTTGTGAACAGAAGTTCAGAGCCTCTCCCGCATTTCTTTTTCATTTAAACAGTCTGATTGCTGTTCTGACTCTACTCTGTATCCTGAATCACAAGCAACTGAGTGATGGTGTGTCTGGACCCATTGTCCTGTGTTCCTCTTCCCATGGCAGCCCCCATCCCACCACTTGGGCTCTCCTCTCTTTCTGCTTCAGGTGCTTCCACTGTGAGCATTTGGGGAGCTCAGCCCAAGCTGCCATCCTCTTCCACATCCACCTGGTCTGTGCTGGGGCACCAGGCTGAGTGAGGATGAGAACCTGCAGACAGCAGTGCCAGCAGTGCTAGCTGTGGGCAGAGACAGGTTTCAGTTGGGAGAATGCTGGTTGGATCCTGTTGGATTTGGTCACCAGTATGTGTCAGAAGCCTGGACAGCAAATGACTTTTATTAACTCCATCAACTTCTCAGCTCGCTCTGTTTTAGTGGTCTCAGGCACCTGACTATGCTGGGATGCTGGCTGCTGGGCTGAGGTGGAGGTTTCTAGCAGACCCCCACTGAGCAGTGTCACTCACTCTCCTCTGCTGCTTTCTCTGGGGTTCATACATTGCCTGGGTGGTTGAGGAGAAGAAACACAGACACTGGGGGACCTGCTATTCACCGTGAGTAGCTAGAGCTGAAGTGAACAACCCCCAGAGTAGTACAGGTACTGAAATTATTCTCTGGGCTGTCTGTCAGATGAGTTCAACAAGGGCCAGACCTGCAGCACTGCCAAGGCAGCCGCGTTCAACTCCTCCTGACTTTGCAAATCATTTGAAGCTGAAGATGGGTGTGGTGGAAAAGATTTCATGACTGAATTAGTGGAAGAGAGATGGGCTGAAGGAAACGCAATAAGCAAACCCGGCATCACCAGTGCATCTTGCACAGTGCAGCAGCTTGGCTACGCAGCTTCCCAGGTGCTCTCCTCCCTACTGTGTCCTGCAGGGCCTTTTACACTGCTCACTGTGGGGTTCCTTTTTTGGCGGTGTTAAGATTCTCCCGTATTTTAATAGTTAAAAATATAAAAATAACAAGACAGCCCTCTGTGATCCAGGGGTCATGTGGATTTTGTTTCTTTAGTGCTCCGTCCTGCTCATCCCATCACCTCTCCCCCTTCCCCAGCACCTTTCCTCCTCTGCCGGTTCTGCAGCCCTGGCCATGGAGCCAGCAGATGGAGCTGCGAGATCTCCGGCACTGCACTGGGAAGCGCTGGGACCAGTGACCCGACAGCACTGGAATAGGCTAGTATTCCCCCGATGGGGAATGGTCTCCCCTCCATCCCTGTGCCCGTTTCCCTTTTGTGTGGTACCCTCAAACCATATCCTGCGTGGTAAGGTCCTGATCTGTGGATGAATTAGTTTCTCGTTGTGATCTTCCAATCTCAGAGCACTGGAGATGCATACGTGACACCAAGTATGGGACCACAAATCCCTCCCGGTGCCAAACTCTGCCTGGGAGACAGTGGTGCCACGGCAGCAGGGCTGGGGACCAGCATGGTGCCACCATCAGGGACTTCCCCAGGAAGGAGAGCCAGCATGACCTGTGCCCTTTGGAGTGACTATCAGTGATGTGATTTTTCTCAGGCAAACAGTGGCTGAGCGACTGCTTCAGACCCAAAGGGTCTTGTATCTGAATGGACCTGTCTTTCTGGAGGAAGTATCTCCTTGCTTGGGGCAACTGTGGCTTGGTGGCTGTGCTGGGGAGGAGGAGGCTGATCCTGCAGCCTGGACCAACTCCCTTCCCCCCTGCACAGCTCTCCCCACACTGGGAGCAGCCCACCCTCTCCCCGCCGGCATTATGTCATGAAGCAGACACATGGCCAAGTTTCTTACTGCCATTGCCTGTAGCCCTCTTCTTTCCATGCTGAGGCTTTCCCAGTCCCAGTCATCACGTCTGGCTGTCTGCCTCCCCAGCCACCCAGCTGCTGAGGGTGAACTCCCTTGACTCTGCCTGGGAAGCCAACTCTGGTGGAGACCACATCCCTGTGGGGGTCCTTATTTTCTTCCTTGCATCTCTCTGATTTTTTCCAAGGGCAGAGCCATTCCTTACCCCCATGCAATACCCTCTGCACACACTCCACCCTCCCCCACCCCATTATGTTCAACTCCTTTTTTCCCCTGCTCCCCTCCCCGCTGCTGCCTGTTTGCCTGCCTGTGCCCTCGTGCTGTGTGTGCATGTCCCCTTGGTCATGCAGCCCCTTCACCCCCTCCCCATTACTCAGAGACACCCGTGCAGATGTGGGCTTCTCAGCCATGGCCTCATTTTTGGGATTCTTCCAGGATACCCCTTTCCAACAGGCAGTTGTGCCCATGTCCCACTTGTGTCTCAGCAAACTGCACTCCAAGTGATGCTTTTTGTAGGTCTTGGCACTGTTGGAGCCCAGAGCAAGCCCCCACAGCTCAGCTCAGCCCCTAGGGATAGTGGACAGTGACCTGCCCCCAGCTGACATGGGGCCAGTGTGCCCATGCCAGGGAGATGGCTTAGGGATGCAGGATGCTCTCGCTATCTCCATAGGTGCTGTACAGGTCTGAGCTGTTTCCCCAGTCTGTCTGAGGTTGGGCTCTGCTGCAGCCAACTCTCAGCTCTTCTGTGCAGCCATGGATGGGCAAACCTCACCCAGGGATGTTTAGCTGTCCCTTCACCACAGCCAGATTGATGAATTGCTGTCTCCCCGCCTGTCTCCCTGGAGAGAAACTTTCACCACTCCAGCAGGTCATGAGGTGCCAGCAAATGCAGAGCCCGTTGCGGTTGCTCTCACTTTTCTCCTCTGCTGCCCATTCCCAGCCATCCCTGCATCCAGCCACAGTGACCATGGGGCATGAGGGGTTGGCACCTGGCAGCTCAGCAGTTTGGTGAGCAAGGGGTGAGGGCTGAGTTGTGCTGGGGATTTCCTGGTGGAGAGTGTAGGCAGGAGCTGTAGGACACTGTGTATGACAGGGCAGCAGTATTTTTTAACTTGCCCCAGAGCTGTCTAGGCACAGATCCTATAGCTGACAGTTTAACGCTCAGGGTACCATGTTTTGATTTTTCTTTTTCTTTCTCCCCTTCATTCCTCTGATGTCTCTGGACATGTTAGCAGACCTGTGAGCAATTGAGCCAGACCCGCTGCCCTCCTCCCTTCTCTCAACCCAGAGGAGCCCAGTGCTGTTATTTCAGTTCTGTGCTGTAGAAAATCAGGGATCAATAACCCAGCTCTTAGTCCTGGATCCAGGCATATGGTAGGAAGCAGTGCTCATGATTTTAACCTCTCATCAAAGGCTCGATTTTCACAGCCTACGATGCAGAAAAGAGATGCCTGGCAGAGCTGTGTCCTGCCTCTGCTCCCACGTGTGCTTGCTGTGGAGCCTCTCCTGCAAAGACATGCTTCCTCAGTCCAACACCTAGCAGAGATGGGCTGATTTTTCACATCTTTTAAAGCAATAGTCACATACCTGTTATTTTTTTCTGCGTGTCAGAAGAGTTAATTGCTGTTGTCAGCATATATGTTGTTCCACTGTCCTCCTGCCACCGCCCTCGTCTTCTGTGGTGTGCCACAAATAATTGAAGGGCAGGATCTCAGCTCTTGCCATATTTTGCTATCTGTACTCATGGCTGGTCGGGGTCTGTCTCAGCCCATGAAGTTGCACAGGCCACGGCTGAGCAGCCATTGGGGTGAGGGACAGTGTGAGAACAGGTCTGTGTGGCAGAGATGAGCAACCAACCTCGACCATGTTCCTCTTGCAATAAAAGCCTCAGGGCACAAGCTCAGTACATATCAAAGTTTTATTTTGTTCTCAGGAGGAAGATTGCACAGAATCATCCTTACATGACATCAGATATTTTACAGAATGTAGTATCAAAAAGAGAAATATATATATATATAAAAATACCTTGCAGTTACATGACATAGCCAAGAGTACAGTTCTTAGCATGTCTGAAAGTTTGACCTTCCTTAGGCCTTCAGCTCCTCTACATGCTCTACAAATGGCTTTTTGGATGATAGCAAATGGCATAGTGACTCATTCACTGTTGACTCCTTCCCTGCGTGGCAAAACCAAAGGAGGAGGAGCAGGACAGCGGTATGCAGAGAGGACAGTAGGCAGTTTTTGCATGTTGCTTACAGCTATAGGAGGGCTTTGCTGGCAAGTAAAAGAGATGATGTCCCTGCTGAAGGAAGGTAAGCTCACCTGACCTTGGTTCTTAGTGGGTCTTACTTGTCTGCTTGGGCCACAAAGGGAGACTGAGGAGATATGAATACTTGTGGTGTGTTAGGTGAGTCAGGGTCAGTCTAGAATGACTTGGGGACCTGTAATAGGCCAGAAGAGCCATGAACAAACACAGAACACCAACCTGTAAATCAGCCAGATCAATGGTCTTAAAAGCTGTTAAAATGGATTAGATTCTTGCAAGAATGAATGCACTGGCACACAGGACTACCCAGGCCCCTAAAGAAGAAGTGAAACCTCAAGGAAGGGAATTTTATCTGAAATAATTCTGCTGAAAATAAGTATTGCTTAGGTACAGCAGATATGGTGCTGTCTCATGTGTTGGAAATCTTTCCTTGGGAGGTCTGCTGAGGCTGGAAACCACTCCAAGAGCTAGTCTGGGAGGAGGACTGGAGGTGGCTTAAGGTGATGGAGGGTCAGAGAAGATTTCATGGTTAGAGGTGAGGGTGACATTGAGTCCCTGTCCTTGTGCCCTCTGTGGGGCACCCTTCCCTCATGGTGGGGTAAGCATAGCCCATTTGGGTTCGTGTGGTGCCATCTTGCCAGCCATCAGCTTTCCAGCTACGGCTGAAGTTCAGGGCTAAGGTGGATGCATCCTCACATCTCTAGGGCCAGGTGGACATCACCTGAGATGCCATCAGGGAGGGATGTCTGTTTGCAAGTAAAAACAATATTAATCCCCCATGGCTCTCTCACTACTCCTCATTCAGAAAAGGTGTTCCGCAGTGTGGGGGATCTGTGAGGTCCGTGCCTGCCCAGCTAGGTTTCCCGTGCTCTCTGTAGCCTCTGTAGCTCCTGCAGCTGCATCATCTGATGTGAAGATCTGTGTGGAGAGCTCTAGGGGGAGGGGGGAGGTAATTATCTGTGCACGGCCCGCAGCTTTTGGCAGGGAAATGCTGCCTCCATCACTGTGCCTTTGTCCTGGCTTGGAGGGGGGCTCCCCAGCAGTGCGAGTGAGTTTGGAGATGGGCAGCACAAGCTGAGGCCGCTGGTTGAGATCTTTCCCTTCACCCCCTTCCTTCCCACAGCTCCCTAGCAAGCATTTCCTAAGAGCGCAAGCGAAGGGACGTGGGACCAAGCGAAACAAATGACGTGGAAGGCTGGCAAAGGCCTGGCGTGCACTGAGCGTCGTGGCTACTGCTTGCGAAAGACCAGAGTCTGGAGCACATTAAACAACGACAACAAGAAGAAAGGGAGCTGCGGCAGCAGGCTGCTTAGTCACTCATCTCTCCAGCTCTTGGTCCAGAAATGTCCACCTCTCTGAGGAGCCTGTTTTCTTCTCCACCCAGTCCACATAGTTGGAGACTTTGGTGTACACACCGTACACCTGCTTGCTGCCACACTCCTCTGGGCCACCCCATGAGACCAGGCCTTGGGCCACCCACCTCCGGGTTCCCGGGTCCTGAATGACGAAGGCTCCCCCACTGTCTCCCAAGCAAGTGTCCTTCCCACCTTCATAGTAGCCCGCGCAGAACATGTTCTCGGTCACGCTGTAGTTCCCCGACCGTGACTCGTAGCTGGTCTTGCACTCCGCATGAAGCACCACCGGCAGCTTGACATACTGCAGGATGTCGGACAGCGTCCTCATGCCCGAGCTGATGATCTCATCCACTGTGATGTTGGGGTTGGAGATACCCCAGCCAGCCACCAGCCCCAGTGTGTTGGGGTGAGGCCCCTCCAGCTCATGCTCAAACTGGGGCAGGCAGACAGGCATGACATACTTCCCCATGGTCACCTTCTCCTTCAGCTTGACCAGAGCAATGTCATGGTTGTAGTTCTGGATGTCAAATTCTTCATGGAGGATGATCCTCTCCACTGTCCGGTTGACGGCCTCCATCTTGTTCCTCACATCATGAAGGGCCAGGTACACAGTTACGTGCTCCTTGGAGACGGGGATGACTGTCTTGTCTCGCCGCTGGGAGCGGAGCACATGAGCGGCTGTCAGCACCCAGGAGTCTGAGAGCAGGGCCCCGCTGCCAAACCATTTGTCGTTTGGCACCCGGGACATGTCCTCCACCACAATCAGGGCCTGCCAGGGGAAGAAGCCGGGCTCTGCATTTCGCCCACCAATGATGCGCTTGATGATCCCAGGCAGAGGACGAGCTGGGCGGCCGCACACTGGGGACAAAAAGGACAGGACAGTTACTCCCAGTACTTATCTAGGGAACAAATGAAAATGGACATCCCTGTAGATTATGCCACATGGCTGGTTATCTTCAAACCAAACACTTCTGTCTTTTTTTTTCCCACTTTTCTCAGTGGATAAATCCCATCCTCCTTTACCTTCTTCTTCTGGCAGACTGTGCTTCAGAGCTTGGAGCAGACTGCAAATTACACCCCACCCCTACACTAACAGCTCTTCAGAGGTATGTCTGGGAAAGGAGCACATCTGTCCTTCTGAAAGGTTTTGCTTCCTAAAGGCAGCCCCAGCTCCTTTAATGTCTTCCTTGCCTGGTGACACCATTTCTGGTGGCAGTGGTTTGCCCTCCTAGAAAAGGGGCAGTCTATTACTCTTCCATGAGGGTGGTGGGGTGACCTTATTCAGCCCTTGTGAAGCTAGTCACAAAGAGGCCAGTTTGAAACCTGCATGGGTTGTCCAGTTTCTTCTCTGGAGTAGGAGCCACCCTATGTTTCTCTAAGCCCGAGGGTTAAACATGAAACCACGAGACCTCAGTGTTAGTGGCATGTCTGTCAACAGCCTGCTACATGACTTTGGGCTCTCCCCCTGTCTCTGGCATCTCAGCTATTTCAGCAATACTTTTGGAGCACAGAGCAAGTTTCTTTGCTCATAGCCTCAGAACAATTGGGTCCTGCTCTCCAAGAGATAAAAATAGCCATACCAAGCCCTCTGGATGTCTCATACTTGCTGTGGCTGTGAACAAGGAGGCATAGACTAGAGAAGTGTCTATGGGTCAGTAGAACCTGTTGGGTTTTGGGATCTGGGCCCCTTTTCCTCAAGTGCACCTTGGAATCCCAGTCCTGGCATCTGCTCACACATGGAACCCTGGCAGACACGAGGGAGGGATGAATGGTGAGGGAGGGATGCAATGACGAATGTGTGTTACTCTGCACCATCCATCATTGAACCCTTGTGGCCTGCAATACGTTCATGGCGGTGCAGAAGGTGCTCTCTTTGCACCTCCCCAGCAAATGTACACCTGGGAGTGTGGCTGTGTGGCTCCCACAGTTATGGCAACTTGCCCAGAATAGTCCATTCTTCTACTGGCAATGAGACAGGACTGAAACCAAGTTGAGCCACTAAACCCCATGCTGGACCACGGAAGGAAGCACCTTCAGAGCTGGGAGCAGTCTATTCCTGCTGTCCTGTCTCTGCGGCAGTCCCTCCTGGGTTTGGTCATGGGCAATCAAGGCCCAGTTAGGCCACAAAGTTGCTCCAAAAAAGCAGCCTCTGAGCTACCTTCTCCTTCCTCACCACTGCTATTAGGCTGTGAAAGGAGGATGTGAGTGCTCTTAGCGATGAGACCATGGGCTTTCTAGACACACTTCTGGATACTTCTGGTGGGTGTCTCTGTGTGTGCTCTGCTCCCCTAACTTTCCCAGTGTACAGAAAACATGCTCAGGCAGACAGTTCCTGTGTCCCAGCCCAGCTCCTCTGCTGCACCAAAGCTGACGGGTGTCCCAGGGAGATGGTTTTAGAGGAAGCACATCCAGCCAAATATTTATTCTATTAAATTACATATCAAAAATGCTGACCAGGCTGCAAATGCTCCCACTAATGACAGAGGCAGGCACGAAGTGGCCTAGAAGAGTTTTTGTTGATGGGGAGGTACCATGAGACATGGTGGAAGATCTGAAGTGCAGCTGGCCGGCTGCTGCCTGCAGATCCCGATCTCAGGAGATCTGTGATTTTCCATTTTTCCAAAGTCCCTCTGACTTCTGTCACTAATCAGGAGGCCTGGAAATAGCCCATGAAAGCAGCTATGGCCCCAGAAGATGTCCCCGTATGCTCCCAGCTCAAATTAGTTCAGGCTGAAACATCAAGGAGAGATGCAGGGAGCAGCCACCACAACAACATTAGCCACAGCTCTGGTCTCGGAGCTTTGTGGGTGCAGGGAATCTCAGGGTGTCCCTCCTCTGCCCTTGCAGTCACTCAGAATGGCTGGAGAGCAGATACCTTCTATGGGGCTGAGCCGGTTCCCAAACCCTGGGGTGGCTGCAGCTGCAGCTGCTGCACAGCAGCCAGATCCCTGCACCTCTCCAGGGACCCGTCCCTGCACATCTGACCACAACCAGCACCCGGGGCTTCCTCCAGCCCCGCCTGCCTGGCAGCCAGACCTGGCCTCATGCTCGGCTATAGCCAGTCAATGTCCCAGGGACTTTTGTTTAATCCTGAGTGGGCACCTGGCCTGGAAACTTGCTGGCTGCAAACATTTCTGACACTGTTCAAAGGCTTGGGATTTTTCCTTCCCTGAGAAGCAACTGGGTTTTTCTTGCAAGGCTTGGAGAAGGTGCTAATTGCTCCTGCATGTGGACACACTGCTAATGGGAGCTGACAGCCAGCAGTGCTGGGCAGGTGATGCTCTCTCCTTGGCTGGAGCCATCTCCGGTGTTGCTGGGTCTAAACACGGCCAGTGGGCTCTGCCCTGGGGCTGCTGGTTTCCTTGTCTGATGGAGCAGGGAGCTCGGGGAGCCCTGACGGTGGGGATGGCTGTCACCCCACTGCTGCCCTGTGCTGCCAGGGGCACAGGCCTTATCTACTGCTGCCCAGTGCCACCACTGCACCCTGACCACCTGGGCCAGCTGGGATAGCAGGAGGCCTCTGTCACCATCACTCTCCCGCCCATACATTGCAGCAGTTGGATATGTATAGCCAAGGCCTATGGCATTGTGTCCCTGCCTAGGGAAGCAGCAGGTCAGGTCAGGCATGCAGGCATCCTCCCCAGCATGTCCCTGCTCCGGACCTATTGCCACAGGAACTGGCCACCCCAACACTAGTACCTGGTCTGCAGGATGGCAGCTTGGTCCCCAGCTCCTCACTCCTCCATACGCCCGAGGCATCGCATGTGTAGGTGGCTGGAAGAGAGCAAAGCATTAGCTGGGCTGTGGCCCTGGCATGAGAGGTATCTTTTGCAGTGAGGAGCTAATGCCCAGCTGAGAGGACCTTTGAACCCTTTCCCAGAGCAGGAGGTGGCCTCCATGTTACAACCTCTGTGTTCCATTGCCTGGAGGGCCCTGGCAGCCCTGCCCGCAGGCAGGAGACATGCCACCATCCTCAGTTCCATTGCTTCGAGTTGTCTGGAGGGCTGTGCTGTGCCCTCAGCCTCGGCAGCTGGCAACTGCTGTCCCAGTAATGCTGCCAATGCCCATTGCACTCATCCATGCGGGATGCTGGGACCAGATGCATGGGGCCAGCAAGTATGCAGGGGGATATGAGCAGGGAGTCAGGAATGTGAGGAAATCCTTTGGCTTTGCTTGCTGAGGGAGGAGGAGGAAAAGGGACTGGGATGTGTACACATCCCTTCTGCTGCCCAGAGCTGGGTCTAAAGGGTTCAGAGACATGTGGTGCTTGTGATTGTGGATGAGGGAGATTAAGGGGAAACTCAGTCTGCCATGATCCCACTGTATCTGTCCAGCTTTGACTACACTGGACATTTGGGTGCTGGGATGGGGAGCCTTACAGAGCTCCTCCTGAGGCTGCTGGACCTGTTGCTTGCTCCAGTAGCAGCTCCTCTCATGGAAAATTTCATATGCTGCTGGGAGCAGATGGCAGGGTGAGAAGGTAGAGTGCAGAAGAACAACCCCACTGCTCTGCTGAGGCTGTGAAACACACAGGCAAAGCACCGGGCAGTGCTGACTCCATCCTACCTCCTTGTGGAGCAGGATGCGGCCGGTCTGACGATCCAGGCAAGGCAGACACAGGGTATGACGTGTGTAGGCTACATCCACAGCCTGCTGCTTGCAGAGCACCCTGGAGTAGCCATCCCAAGCTCCCCCCACTCGCAAACAAACACATGCACGGCCACACGCCCACCCGCACCGTGCCGTGGGGACGTGGCCCGACCCCACTGCTCACCGGTGCTGTTGGGGACCATGTGGTAGTAGGGGTGCTGGCAGTGGTACTGGATGGCAGCTCGGTAGGTGGTCAGGTTGTTCCTGGAGGAGAAGGTGACAAAGCCATGCTCCAGCTCCAGCGGCGCTTTGCAGTCAGCAACTGAAAGCCAACACAGAATGGGGGGTGAGCCCTGTGCTGTTTCTTGGGATGTCCAGCCAGCCAGCGGGCAGGTAATGCTGGGCTTTGGCATATGATGGTGGTCCTATGGGGCAGAGCGAGGGCCTGTACAGTCCTGTGCTCCCTTTCTCTATGGCGCTGCAGGGGGCACAGCCTGATGTGGCCTCAGGTGGCAGCAGGAGGCTGTCCCCAGACTGGACAGCCTACAAACCCCACCATGGCCACCCTGAAAAGCCCACCATGGCCACCCTGCAAAGACAGGGCACACAGGTGGCACTGCTGAACACCAGCAGCACAGCTCACCCACAAGCTGTAGGGACACCACCACTCAATGCTGCTGGAGACCCCAGTCCTGGGACCCCGTCCTGTGCACTTCATTTAGTGTGAGATCT
Source organism: Actenoides lindsayi (assembly GCA_025331215.1). NCBI lineage: Eukaryota > Metazoa > Chordata > Aves > Coraciiformes > Alcedinidae > Actenoides > Actenoides lindsayi. The sequence goes on along the minus strand of WTSP01007991.1, from coordinate 10,660 downwards.
CTCTGCTACACCTTTCAGAGGGGAAGAAACCTTCTCTGGCAGGTGAGATCCTCTGAGAGATGGTCCCAGAGCAAGTCTTGCATCCCTTAGGAGTGGGCAGGGAAAAGCAGGAAGGGATTCACTGACCCACACCATGCATTGGGGTGCTCCTCGCAGCACATGGCTTTACTGAGAGCACAGCTCCAACCCTCCTGCTCTGGGTCTTGCTCACCAAACAGTGCTGATAAGTATTTACAGATCGGGCTGAGCACCCTCCTAGGTCCTGGCTGTCCTGCGATGGCAGGAGATGAGGGACATTGAGAGCATGGCTTGGCTGGTCTGCAGGAAGGGGGAAGGTCAGCAGACATGGGTGAGATCTCACCTGCTCCGTCCCCCAGGACATGGGCAGGTTTGGCTCTGTTTTACCCATCCCTGATGTGGGCTCAGGGTTCGTTGGAGGGAGGAGGATTTCCAGGGTGTCATGGCCCTTTCTCATGGCCTGTCTGTGGTCCCCTTTCTCTCCCTCACAGCGTCCTGCTCAGCCTCTCCTCCACAGCTTGTCACCTCGATTGGGTTTGTGCTACCCACCCCAGGAAGGACCTTAGGCTGCAAGGTGGTTCATCCACCAAAGCCAGGAGTCACCCCGTGGGAGTTGCAGGTCCCTGCCACGTGGCCAGTTCACAGCACATTTGGGTGATGTGCAACCTCCCCCAGACTCATCCTGGGGAACCTGTCCCAGGGGAGGGCAGGAACCAGGGTCTGATCCTGCAGTGCTGTGGAGCTAGGTTCTGCCACATTTAAGATGAGGTATTTAGGGGATTGGTGACGTTGTAGAAAGTGGGTCCTGTAGATTAGGGATGATGTGAGTTCTGTGGGTCTTCATGTGCTCCAAGACAGGAAGGGAGCAAAACACTGCAGCTCACTGTTCACCAGGGTCCCCTCCACCCCTCCTGTAGGGATAGCAGGTGATGTGACGGGTGTGGGGATGCAGCCAGGGTCGGTGGAGGCTCTGGGTGCCTGTGCCTTGTGGAGGGGCAGAAGAGGGGACACAGACTGTGGGACCTTTATAAGGTGCTGGGAGATGCCGGGGTGTGCAGGAGGGGGGGAATGGATGTTGGTGGACCAGCCTGGCTTGCACGTCTGCTCTAGGATTGTTTATGGCTGTAGGGCAGCATCCACTGTCTGGCACAGCCCATCCACTCCCTGTGTGTCCTCCAGACCTGATGCTTGGAGAATGGGCTCTTGCACAGAGGTGTTGCCCCACCAGTGTCCCAGGTCCTGCTGAAAGGGTGAGGGGCGGGAGTTTGTGCTGTGAGCCTTTCCAGACTTCTGCATTGGGAACGTGGCCATTAGCATCTCCATCTGTGTAGGACCAGAGGTGGACTGAGCTCCCCAAAACACACCTCCTTCTCCTCTCCCGGCCTCTGTTCCACACCTCAACATCCCCCCACTGAAGCCTCTGATGCCTCAGGGAGTCCAGGGTGCATGACCTGGGCCCTTGGGCATGTGAATGGGGCCAGATACTGGGCTCTGAACCCCTTCAGGGGCAATCAGCCTGAGGCCAGCCTGTCCTCGCCTCTGCCAGGCCAGCAGTGGGGAGCAAAGGGGAGGCAGGGGAGTATCCACCCCCCTGTGCCGGTGCCAGGGCTCAGTGCCTGAAGGAAGGGCTGGTGACGCCAACCCCGTCCTCCAGACCTCCTTGCCTGGAGGGTCTGAAAGGCACCAGGACTCTTGGACAGAGAAGAGGAAGGAGTGTTTCTTATTCGCAACGCTGGGCCAGGGAGGAAGGGCAGTGGGAGACTGAATCCAAACAAACAAACAACCAGGCAGCCGTGCCGCGCTCCTTGCGAAACCGCTGCCTTGGCGGGGGAGCCAAGCTGGGCTGAAGCATCCGAGCGGAGAGGGAGGGATGCAGAGGATATGCCGGGAGCTGGTGGCAGCACGTGGTCCCCAGGCAGCAGTGCCAGGGTCAGGCAGGCACCCTTCCCACGGGGCGTCGTGGCAGCGAGAAAGGGGGGGCTCAATTCCAACTTTCCTTCCCCCTTCTCGACACGGAGTTAAGAAAGCACCAGGCGCAGGGGGGTTAAGAGTGCCATGCCAGTTAGACAAGCCACAGAGATGGATTTGGCAGCTGGGCCATGGGCAAAGGGGCCTGCCCTGGGTACCGGACAGATCAGAGAGGGGCATCAAGACAGGCTGCCCGTCGGGGCGGCACGGCCGGTGCCAGCCTCACGCGGCCACTTGCTCCGAGCCGGCTCTTCCCTCTGTCTGGTTGTCGGCTCTATCTGCAGCTGCACCGAAAGCAGAGGGGAAGGAGGAGAGCAGAGAGAGAAAGCCCAATTAGTAGATGAGCAGAGAGAGGCATGCAGGAAACCCAGCCCCCAAAACACCAGAAATCGCTAATGAGCGCCCGGCGAGCCGTGCCAGGGTGCTGAGGATGCTGGCGGAGCCACGGCCATGCCGGGGACGTACTCGCTCTGCTCAGCTGGGGCAACCTGGGGACAGTGGCTGGGAGAAGCCATCATGGGGTTGTGTTCAGCCTTGCCAGGCCGCAGAGCTGGATTTTATCCACCTTGGCTGAAAAGTTTTCTATTTTCTGCATTGCTTTCTAAAACCATTTTTGCTCATGCCCTGCCTCTCCCAGACATCCTGGGGAGGTGGGAGGCATTTCAGTTGGGAGGCCTGAATTGCCCATTTAGGGGCTTCTTGGCTTTCCAAAAAAAATCATAGGTATTTAGTGTAGTGAGTCATATTACACAAGAAGGGATCAGTTCCAGCCTGGCTGAAATATTGCAGGTAATAATTTCCATTTTCTCCAAAATAAAATACTTTTGGGGGTTAAAAAATATTTACCTAGATTTTTTTCTCTTTTTTTTTCCTAGACAATACCAATTTTTATCTGATCACTGTTCAAGCTGGATAAAATCAATGGGAGACTATTGTAGTGAGAGCTGTAGGGGTGGGAAGTTCCTTGGTAGGGCAGAGGCATCACTGACCTCATGTTTTCTAAGGAGCCTTTTCAGATATGAATCTATTTAGCAGATTAAGAGCCTCCCAATTTACCTTTTGAATGATAAAACATGAATTAAAACTCCAGAAATACTATTCTAAGTTAAGATTCACAATACCATTAAAAGAAAAGGGAGCTGCCCAGATGAGGAGAGCCTAGATCCCAATATCCCTTGAAAGCATCTTGTCCTGCCTCTCCTGGAAGATCTTGGGACCTTCTCTGAGCATGTTTGCCATTTTTCTCCTCTCTGGGCCAGCCTTACAGCAGACTGAGCATCAGTGAGAGCCTCCCTGAGAACTGAGGGCGTTTAGGGGAAAGGGAAAAGGTATTATCAGGTACATCTTCCAAGCCTGAGTTGAAAGAGGAGCTGCATTAGATGAAAGAAGAGATGATGCAAATTGTCACTTGGCTTTTCAAATGGCATCTCCTTCCTTCTCACCTTTTCTCATGTTTTAAAGTTTGTAAATATATGGGCAACTTTTCTCTCTCCTTTCACTTAGCTGAGCAGTGTCTAGTTTAGGCTAGTACCTGAGATGTCTCTATTGACCCAAGTCTCAGTAGCCTCCTTTGGGAATGAAATTTGGACCAGGATCTAGATTATCCTAAATTGTCCCAGATTTATTCAACAGAGCTAGCTCCCAAGAGCCAGGCTTGCTCTTTCTTTAACAGGGAGACAGCAAAGTGGCTCACATATGAAGTTATATGAGTAATCTAAATAAAATCACCAATCTCCTGCTTGTGGCATTTGGATTGAGCCCCATTATGTTATCCAAGAATGAGCCAAAAGAGCTTTGCAGAATTACGTAGCCTCTCTGGCTGGGTTTGTGTCTCTGAGTAAGGAATTCCACTCTGGCAGGGCAGCTCCCTTCAGCATGAAATTATTTCAGCAGGAAAAGGACATTGGCAGGGTGGGGAAGGGTGTCCTTACTTTTGCAGATAGGGACCTTGTTACTCCATGTCCCATCCTTTAGACACTCGATCTGGAAGGAGTCGCTTTCCAGGTTATCCTGTGCAGAAGATGCCAGCAAAAAACCCACTGTTAATGTACAGGGCAAGGAATCTAATCTCTCCATGAAAAGTCAACTTCTTGGTGATTTAGTCAAGATATACCCAGACCCCTCTGGATTAGGACTTTTCCAGCTAAAAGTTGCAATAAAATCATAGTGAAAAACTAGAAGAGTTTTCTTGTCAGCAGCTCAGTGGCATGCTGAATGCAAAAGAACTGGAGTAATTTATTCCTGTTCTAGGTGCTAGGCTGGGTAAAGAGGCAGCTCTGCATGAAGGATGAATCTGGGAGGACATCAGAGAAATACCCAGCTCCATGTCGGAAGTCAAAGTGGGCTACTGGTTTGGAGGGAAGACAGCCACCCCATGAGTCACCCACGCTCCCCGCTGTTCTCTGCTGTTTCCCGGAGAGGGTCTGCCAAAATCCTGGCCCTCTTGACTTGCTGAAGATGTCCCAGTGTCCCAGAGGACCTCCTGTTCTGTGGAGGCTGGCCTCTGCTGAGCTGAGCCCATGCCTGCTGAGATGGGGAGTGGGCAGAGCCCTGGCAGCTCCCCCGGGCTTTTGTTGACTTTTTCTCTGGCAGAGGTGCCAAGCCTGATATCCTGTGAGCTGGCTGGCTCTGGAGGGATAACGAGAGAGTGGCTTGGGAAAGTGCCATCTCCTCTCTTCCTCTGTGTCTTTGGGAAGGGAAGTTGGTCACTCTCAGAGGAGGCTTTTTCCTTGCCCCAAGAAAGGGGTAAGGATGGTGTGTGGGTTGTGTTCGCTCTCCCAGAGATGCAATGGCTTTGGGAAGAAGGATCCCCCCCGCTTTTCTTCCCAGGCGCCCAGCTCCACATCATCACCCCATACCTTCAGTACTTTGTATCCGGCATTGCAGCTGATGACAACCTGGTCTTTGAAGGTGTACTTGGCTTGGGAAGGCTCGATTTTCCCATTGATCGGTGGTTGCACCAGTGGGCACGGGTTTCCTTTGAGTAAAAAGCAAATGAATCGAAACAAAACTCAGATGGATAAATGAAGGAAATGCGGCATTCCAGCTCTGCCACCCAGTCTGTGTAACAGAGTCTGAGCATCCCTGTGCTGCTCTCGCTATTAGCTGACATGGGCAGGGCTCAGCCAGGCTCTTCTCCTAGGAGTGGAGGCTCCAGGTCTTTCCTCCAGACTCTAATACCCTAGCTTTGGACATGATAAAACTGGGATCTAATAACAGTAGCTTGTGCAATTATCCTGCCCAAAACTGCTCTGCTTTGCAATGTGGTCTTGTTTCAGGGCCCATATGGAGTAGGGGAAAAAACACCCTTTGAAGGGAGGGCTCTGCGTTACTTTATTTCTCTTTTCCTGTGATTTCTGGAACAGACCCTTTCTGGAGACAGAATTGTAGGCTACCAAACTCGTGATCTCCACCTGCAGGGTTTATAAAGCCCTTCACATTGCCCAAGCCCAGCAAATGAAGGAAAGCAGCAGGAATTACCAATTGCTGTGTACGACAGCTTCCAGCCCCTGTTCTCTCCCGAGTTGTCACTGTGGAACAGGATCTGCACGCTGTTCGTTTGGGTTTCAATGCGTCCTGGGGACTTCTCTCCACAGAAAGGTCCAAACTCCCTATGGCCAGCTTTGATCTGCAGAGGCAATGAAGAGTGGGTGGTTTGAGGGGGATCTTTGATCCCTGAGGATCGCTCCACACTGAGACTAATGGATGGGACTGCAGTGGGGTCAGTGGGGGTTAAGCACAGTGTGTGGGGAGATGTGAATTCAGAGAGGGTCACTATTGGCTGAGATGGTCAAAATCAAGCGTGGTAAGAGATATGGAGTCAGTTGAGTACAGGGCTCCTGCTGGCTTCATTATCTCTGTTTAGACTGAGGTAATTTTGGTCCCATTACTAGGACACTGGGGAAATGACAGGAGAGTGGGACGAGTGCCGAGCCCAGTTTACCTTGATGTAGTCATAAGGACAGGTCACCTCAGGGTGGTCTTCCACATCGAAGCTGTCCTCGAAGCTTAGGGTGATGAAGAAACCCTCTTCTAGCTCAATGCGGTACAGGCAGTCTGAGCTCTTGGGGTAGGGGCTGGGGAAGTCGGCGCTGGTGATAACCCCACTTCTCTGGGTGTAGAGGTTGTCACTGCACTCCACTGAAACACAGCCATGGCTCTCTCAGGTCCCTGACAGACACATCCCAGCCCTGACCACACTCACGGGCCCTCCCAGTGGAGTGGGGTCTGCTGAGTGGTCCATGTACCCTGAATATGGGTCCATGCAAGGAGAACCTCACACAACCAACCTCCAAATATGACTGTGGCACAGAGATCCTGGGTTGAGAGCTAATCCCAGCTAATCTCCATGATGCAGATTCACAGCAGAGATTAAATCTCTTAATTTCTCTGATTTAAGGAGGTCTGTAGAGGTTAGCTGAGGAGCACAACCCATGGCAGAAGCCACATCTCCTTCCCATGCAAGAGAACTGTGGACCTTGGGCACTCTCCAGTCCCAAGCTATTGATTTTTAGGGGAAGAGGCACCTTGTCCCTCCTGGCAGCAAGGGAGGGCAGTTTTGCCTGTGTTTGGTAAATCTGTTGCCTGCTCAGGGACCCCTCCATTTGACTGTCCCCATGTCGGAGCTGTGCCTGGGCAGTACCTTTGCAGGTCCTGTTGTCGGAGTGCAGGATGTAGCCGAACCTGCAGGAGCAGTAGTACCCGCCGATGTAGTTGTGGCAGTAGTGGTCACACGCCAGCTCCTCGTCACTTTTCTCCAGGCACTCATCCACATCTAGGATGGAGATAACAAGGAAGAGAGGTCACCCTGCAGCCTCTCATGCATCACTCCTCGTGGGGACATTTGCTACACTGCTGAGAAATTAGTTGTTCCATGTGGTGGGTCACACGAGCACTCAGCAAGTCCCATATGGCCCAAAGGCTGCACACAAGGACTTCTCTTGCTCGAGTCCCTGAGGCTGGTCTGGGATGCGATCCTAGCAAATTTGTTATGATACCTGAGCAAGTTGTTCCTGCAGGCTTAAGGGCTGCTTACCCACGGCGGTGTAATGGGCGTCAAAGCCAGTGAAACGTTCCTCATTGGAGAAGTCAGACCTGAACGTGAGTCCCATGTAGGGCCCTGGGGACAGGATCACTTGCTGGCCAGGAGCCTGCTCTGTGTCTGTTGTCTCCCTGCCGCAGAAGATCGCCAGCTCCTGGTCCTCAGCTTCAATCTGTTAGCAGAAAGAACGGGTGAGCGCTCGGTGAGGCTTGGGACTTGCCCCCTGGGCTCTGCTGAGGACTTGGGTAGTCTCCTAGTCAAACTAGGAGTTTGACACATCCCTCGGGTGCTCCCCAGTGCTGGTCATCTCTGAATTTTCTCTGCATGGGACTATGGGTGTCTGCAAGACTGGAGAGCCCATAGAGCTTTCCTGGGGGAGGTCAGGCTGGACTTGGAGTCATGCTCTGCACCTGAGAGCTCAGGTCTCTGCTAGCGCTTGCCCAGCCAGGGCTCAGCAGTGTCTCCATGAGGTGGGCTTCACAGCTGGCAGCCTTTGATGGCCACAGCCTAAGGATGCAGCTCTGCATCCCTGGGTGCCCTGTCCTCAGCTTTTCTCTGCCTTGGCTGTAAAAATCAATTTCCAGTCATTCCTGCTGCAATCACCTCACGTTCTGAAGCCAAGTGTGACCCCAGGGATGCTCAAGAGCATGGCAGTTCTGACTCCCAGTGCTCTACCTCTCTGAGAGCTGTTAATGAAGTAAAACAGTTAAATGGTTTCTGCAAAATGAACACAGGGACTCAGGTCTGCCTGCTCCTGCCTATGGTCACCCTCTGAAGCAGATGCTGAGAGAGCAGGTAGCATCTGGGATGCTGGGAGGAGCTGGGAGGTGTAAGGGGAGGATGCAGGGAGGGGGCCTGTTTGGGAGTTAAGGTGAGGATGTGGGCAGATGGTGAAAAAGGAGGAGTGTGAAAATCAGCCCCGGGCTGTGTCGTTCCCACTCAGAGCTGTTGGTACATGAGATGCTCCCCTCCACCTCCTCCCTCAGCACAAATGCTGATCTGAGTGGCATCATGTGTGTGAGGGCTGTGCTGCTGAGAGAGCACTGGGACTCCAGAGAATCCTCTGCCCATTGGTTTTTCATCAGCTTGAAACAGCAGCTGTAATTTGGATGGTGTTTCTGACCCCTGGGCTGCTTTGGCCAAGCTCGGTCCTGTCCCTGCCACCTAGGGTCCCTATCTGGTTCCAGACCTGCAGTATCAGGTGCTGTCTGGACTCTGAGCTACATGCTCAGGGGGCTACATGAGGTGACCAATGGGCCAATGTGTCCCGTCATCGTATCAGCGTGCTTACTAGTCTCTGTGCATCCCTTAGAAGCACAGCCTTGCCTGTGCCTTAAAGCACTGTAATCCTCGCATCCCTTGGCCCTGGAAACCCCTTCCCTTCCCTTTTCCTTGATGTTTTCTCCAGGACCATTTCAGCACTGACCCCCATCTCCTTCTCCTGCACATCTCACTCCCAGCCCCTCTCACAACCATAACCTCTTCCAGCTCTTTCCCAGCACCCTGCCTGCTTTCCCCTAGGAGATTTGAATATGAATAACCCCTCGGCTGAGGAATGCGATGAACACCACCACGCCAGCCTGTCGCAGCTCATGCCAAGCCAACACTATTGAGGCCGTGATGAAGCATGTAGCCCCCCAGCCCATGCTGGGGGAAAACAACTGCCTGCTTGGGGACCCACAGGGTCCCAGAGGTATTGCAATGCCATTCTTGGCTTGAGTGGCCTCGGTGAGGCAAGACCCTCCTCTGGCTGCATCCCTGTCTTCTAGAGACCCTCAGGATACACTGGCTGGGGAGGGTCTGGGGCTGAAAGGGAAATTTCCCAGGACTGAACAAGCGGGAGGAAACTCGCTCACACCAGGGAAAGCCAACATGGAAATGGCAACACAGCATGCCTTGACATTGCCTCCAGATATTTTCCATCCTCTCATACAAGCCAGAGCTGGCCAGAAAAGAGAGAGACTTTCCAATGATAAATTTTGAGAATTTAGAGAAAAAACACGCACCCTGCATTGGGACAAAAACCCAATTGAATTTTTTTTTGTGTGTGTGTGTGAAACAGCATTCTGAAAGAAAAAATAAAAGGAAACCAAGTCATTTGGGATCCATCTGGTTTCAATCCCTTTGAAATATACTGCGGTGCTTTAGAATCTCTTTTCAATCCGAAAGAGATTGATTTGAAATGAAATGATGTTTCAGAGCGAAAAACGGGAGCGCCGTCACCAAAAGCAAAGGAAAAAAGGCATTTTGGCCCCAACGCGCGGGCTCGGCTGCGCAAGCGCCCGGCACACAGCCTTTCCTGCAGAAACTGCTTTTTCTTAAGGAAAGCTGTGGGAAGGAGAAACATCCAGCCAGCTGCTCAGTGCGGGGCTAGTGGCCGTCACCTCTGTGGGGACACAAGAGCCACCACGTGAGCGTCCATCCCTCTCCTCCAGCCCCGGCCGGTGCAGCATGTCCGAAGCGCGGGAAAGTCTCCCCTGTGCCCCATGTCTTGGCTCAAGGATTCTCGTGTCGTGAGCCACGGCACTGCCCCAAGCATCCCTGGATACAGTGCTGAAGCTGCAGGATGAGGCCGGAGAAGGCTGTGCTCTCCTCGCCAAAGGTATCTACAGCCCCTTATCTGTGACGGGTCCCATGCCCTGAGCCACAGGGAGCAGAGACAGCCCTCCAGCAGTAAACTAAACAGAGAGGTCATCATCCCTGGTTAATATTTGCTGCTTCTGCTGAGGACTGTATACTTTTTCATAGATCATTTACATCCAGTAAGCAGGCTGGTAATTAAATCCTTGTTGTTTGTTTGGAGTTTCTCCTTCTCGGGTCACGATGTCGACGTTTTCACTAGAGAAGATGTGTCCCTGAGGGAAATATCTATTGCCGCAGAGAAATTCCCTGTAAAAATACGCTGAAAGAATCCTCCTTTGAAAAATAAAATATAGCGACACTCTTGTGCCTTAAATTTACCCTTGCTACTGCCTCCCACCGTCTTCCCTGTTTCTGCTTTCCTCCTCACTCCCTCGTTAAGATTTCTGTCCCTCTGGATGGAGGCAGATGGGGGTCCCTCCCTGGCTGTCCCCCTGCAATTTGGCTTGGGCTGCGGTTAAGAGAAATGATGACCCAAGCCGTGCGGCCCCCCCCCTCTTCCCCGCACTCAGTTCCCCCGTCAGGGCCGGCGGCCCGAGCGGGGGTGGCAAGGGCGACAAGTAGGCCCCGCAGTCCAACCCCCCCCCGAAATAAGCGGCCGAGGGGCCGTAAGGGGCCCCGTAAGCGGCCGGGCCGCCGTAGGCCGAGGGGAAGGGGCCGCCGGCCCGCGGCAACGAGGGGCCAGCGGCCGAGCCCACGGCCCCGGCGGCCAGAGGGTCGGGGATGGGCGAGATGGAGGCCGGGCTCCAGATGGAGACGGTGGCGGCGGAGGGGGGCAGAGGTGGGGTGTAGGCGGCGGGGGTCCCGGGGTCGGGCGCCGGTTCGCGTTGAGGGGGGGCCGGCGGTGGCGGCGGCTTCTTCTTGGCCGGCCGGGCCTTGGCCGGGCCGCTGCTCTGCGGCTGCTGCTGCTGCTGCTGCTGCTGCTGCTGCTGCTGGCGGCATTTGGCCCGCCGGTTCTTGAACCACACCTGAGGGCAGAGGGGAAACTGAGGC
>WTSP01007984.1:5785-22256 GCA_025331215.1 Actenoides lindsayi | reverse complement strand
GACCCCATTAGCCGAGCCCCCGAGAGCCGCTGGAGCTGGCGTGCGTGGTGCCTTTGTCTGCCCCCACCTTGGGCCCGATGGGAGCTGCTGGGGCCCGTTACCCAGCACCTCTGGCCCCAGATGGTGCTGGGGAGAGATGGGGGGCTGGGTGCCGGGAGCTGCTGCCCCTCCTTGCTGGCTGTGGGGCCAGGCTGTGCTGATCGGGCATCTTACAGGATTAGCCTGGACTGGGAAACCTCTGGGACAGGCAGAAAGCGCTGGGTTTGTTGAATTCCCCGGCACGCTCGCGTCCCTGGCAGCAGGCTGACAATAACCTGATTGTTGCCGCGCTGCTGGGGGCTGAAGCCAGTACCAGGCAGGACCCCATCCATGGGGCAGCACCTTTGCCCCCTCGGATTGGGCTGGACCCTCATCCTTGCCTCTGGCCACCACAGCTCAGCGGGAGCTGTGGGATTTGCATCCCTCTGCCTTTGGGCACAAGGACTCTGCCCCCAGCCCCAGCTGGCATTTAAGGTACTCCCCCTCCAGCATCCCTGACCGCGAGTGGGTCCAACTCTCCCAGTGCGGTGCCTGTGCTGGGAGCAGCACACAGGGTCCCTCCAGCAGCCCCGTACCTGCTCTGCGGCAGCCCCGGCACACAAGGGTCTGCCCAGGGTGGCTGCGCAGACGTAGCTGCAGCCTCATGCTGTGGGAGCCCGACCCGGGGCTGCGGTGCCAGGGCTTGTCCATCCCACCGGGCAGCCCAGAGCCGGGCACTTCAGCTGGAGCATCCTTGGCCCGCTCGGCATTACCTCCTGCCGTGCAGGGATGCTGCTGGCTCTGTTTGTCTTGGCTCCGTTGGGCTTTTTGCTTCACGCGAGCGGCTGGAGCTGGGCAGGAGCCAGTGGGTTTATAAATAAAAGCTTCGGACACCTCTCTGGGTGGTGCTGAAAGCTCCCGAAATAGTCCTGTTGCCCCGCCAAGGCACGCGTGGCCGGGATGTTCGAAGAGGCGGCCCCGGGCTGGGTCTGGGAACAGGGCCCACCCTGCTCCCTGCCTCCCATTCCGGCCACCCTGGCACAGCAGCCCCTGGGGGTCCCTTCCCAGCTGGGTGGGCACCCACCGCTCCTGTGGCACTGGGACAGGCTGCCTCGGCCAGCCGCGATGTGCCCCTGCTGCCGCCAGCCTCCCGACGGGACGTGTCCCCGGAGCTGGCTGTCCCCCAGCAAGGAGGGATGCCCCAGGAGCGGGCAGCGGTGCCCGGCCGTGCCCGGATGGGTTTGCCAGAGGTCTGAGAGTCTGTGGAAACCTCACCGGCAGCACGGGCATGTGATGCTGTGGAAAACGGGGGTCCAGAGCTGGTGGGGGCCTGATGCTGCGCTCCTGCGAGGGGAGCGGAGCAGCCCTGGGGCACCGTGCATGCCAGGCACCGTGTGGGGGGGATGTCAACTGTGGTGACATTGGCCCCTTGGCCAGCTCCAGTTGATGGAGGAGAGCTGGGAGGAGAGGGCCAGCTTCGTGGCTTCACCTCCCATGCCCAGCAAGGCCAAACGTTGTATTTTCACCGCAGAGCTGGCAGGGCCCGGGCAGGGGTGGCCAGAGGCCGTGGGACGCTGGCCTTGCGCAGCATTAGCTTTCTGCTGGTGCAGGAAGCCCGGCTGGCCAGGGCCATGGTCCAGCCCTGGCAGAGCCCAGCGGGGGCCGTGGGAGGGGGCAGCCATAACCCCTGACAAAAGGAGCCTGGCATCGGGCGCTGGGAGCCAAGCACGGGGGCAGGACCTCGTCCGGGGCTCCTCGCACCAGCCGCTGCTGCTCGATGCTGCCTGCAGAGCACCGGGAGGGACGGAGGTGATGGTGGCCTCATGGACCCTGGTGTAGACAGGGGGGCGTCCAGCCACGACCAGAGCCATCCTCCCACCAGGGCCCCACCGAATTCCACCCAGGGCCTGGCATTTCAACGTGCCGAGCCTTCGGAAAACAGCATTTTAATGCTCTGACTGCAAAGCGGAAAATGTCTGTGGGCTAGTGCAGGAAGTGTCCCGGGAGCCCGGCTGCCCCGGCAATGTGCCGGGGGCTGGCTGAGCCCTGGCCAGGCAGCTGGGGAGGGGGTGGGACCCCCCAGAGCCCCACGTCTCTCCAGGACTTCCCCGCGATTTCAGGCCAGCTCTGCTTGTTCTGGCTCTTTCCGTCACAGTGGCCAGGCTGGTGCTGCCTGTCCCGGGGTGGGTCCCACCAGCCGCCCTGTGTGGACGCTTGGGCTGTCACCCCGTGCCGGGCAGGGACCGGGGACACTGCCCACGGCTGCCCCCAGCCCCACCAGTGCCTCCGAGAGCCTTGCCCTGCGCCGTTCCCACACAATAGCTCCCGAGTCGAAGGCTGAAGGATTTCTTGGGTTTCTTTTCTCTTTTTGTTTGTCTTTCTTTTTTTTTTATAATTGTCCTCTAGAAAAATGGGATGAATAGGTCGATTTAATTTTTTCCCCATGTTTCACGGCCACATGTGAAGTCTCATGAATGGCAGGCGAGCGCGGCAGCGCGGCGCCCGCAGCAGATGCCCAGCGCCCGCCTGAGCCAGAGCTGACACACGCTCACCAGTTCCTAGAAGGCAGTGACCAGTGTGACCGTGTTTGCCCCGGGTCAGAGACTGCTCCCCAGGTCAGAGTTTGCTCCCTGGGTCTGGGTCTGCTCCCCGGGTCTGGGTCTGCTCTCTGGGTCTGGGTCTGCTCCCCAGATCAGGGTCTGCTCCCCAGTTCTACTCCCCCATGCAAGCGGATAATCAGGATCAGTGTTGGGGTCTCTCGTGTGTGGGAACAGGTCCCAGTCCCCTCCCGAGTGCCATGGCAGCCTCCTGGCACCTGTGCCCAAACCATGGGGTGTCCCCAGGCAGAGGCAGGGGGTCCTTGCCAGGCTCAGCATCATGCCACTGCCAGCCTGCATGGCCTCCGGCAGGATGAGACCCTCTTTGGGCAGCAGATCTGGAGTGGGGATGGAAATTCCCACATGACACAGCCCAGAGGAAAATTCTGCCTGGAAGAGGAGCTGAATGTTTTTCCAGCTTGAAGCCTAAACAAAAGGTTTTGTAATAAGTGTGTCCCTTGGCCTCGGCTCAGCACCCAGCTCGGATGGCCACAGTGGCCACCACAGCCCCTGCCATTCCCCCTGCGTCAGTCCCTGGCTCTGCACCCCAGTGTTCCCGGGACAGGGCATGGCCCTGTGCTGTCACCACTCCCGGCTCCGTCCCGTCTTCCAGCAAAACATGCACCCAGGACATTGCCGGGACACAGGGCTGTGGGGACCTGGGGATGTGAGGATGGCAGAAGCAGCAGGAGATGAATGTCATTTGTGAGTGCCGGGGTCCAGCCAGGTGCAGTTGAGGGGGATCTGGAGCCCTTTGAAGCCAATTAACTGAGATACTCGATTGCACTGGAAATTAGGAGCCCGGTAATGAGATCATGGCTTCGGGTAGTGGCACGTTGGCATCGCTCGGGGCTGAAAGCTCTTTGTTTGTGCCCAATAGAGACGGTGCACGTGGGAACGGTGAGTGGCTCCCTGTGTCCCCTGGGACACGGCACCCGGCTGGCCGAGGCTCGGGGAGCTCGGGGGAGGAGGGGACCGGGGAGCAGAGCTGCCCCATGGGACTCTCTGCTGCCTCTGCCACAGGGCTCAGGGGGAACGGGGGGGTTGGCATCGTCCCCAGGAAAGTGGGGCCGCTGGAATTCCCTGTGAGGCTTTCGGCTCCGAGACAAAGGAAATGTGGAAACTGAAAAAAAGAATAAATATATATATAAAAATTTCAAACTGAAAAATCAAAGCAGCTGATTCAGCGATGTTGAAACATCTTGTGACAGCGTCGGGCACATTTTTTCCAAACATAATTCTGGGAAAAAATCAGCTTGATTTTATACAAGCCGCATCCGTCCCGGCGGGAATGCACGTGCCGGGGGCGGCATGGGGGCTGCTGGCAGCCAGAGAGGAGCTGGGATCGGTACCCGGAGCCCCGTGGTGCCCAGAGCCCGGGGAGCACAGCCTTGCAGGGGCTCTGCACCCACCGCGGCACCGGCCCCGCCAAAGCGGTCCTTGCAGAGCGCGGGGAGAGGCTGAAACCCAAGCCGGCAGCGCGGGGGCAGCGCGGTTTATGGGAGCGTCTTGTCAGAGTTTCCACTGAACACCTCAGGCTCACTGGGGTCTCGCACCAGCTCACATAAATTAAATTAAATTGAATAACGTAAACTAAAGCACTGCCTGGGAAGCGTGTGCGCCGTCCCCTCGCCGGGGTGTGAATACGTGTGAGCGGCTCCGACGCTGCTGCCGTGCCAGAAAAGCTCCGTTGCGGTGCCTGGCCCCGGGGGCGGCTGGGGATGGGGATGGAACGGGGATGGGGATGGAACGGGGATAGGGATGGGGACGAGAACGGGGATGGAGATGGGGACGAGAACGGGGATGGAGATGGGGACAGGATGAGCATGGGGACAGGGATGGGGTGGGCATGGGGACGGCGGGATGGGGAGGGTTCAGGTTGCAGCAGTGGGGGATGAGAGTTCTGCTGCAAGCCCCCCCCATCCAAAGAGAACCAGCCGCTCATTTTCCTTACTGGGCTAATTGGGAGTGCAGCAAAGTCACATGCTTTAACCCCCTGACAGCCCCCTGCACGCCGAGGGCAGGGGAGGTGAGGGGCCCTGCCAGCCTGAGGGTTCCAGCTCCCCCTCTTCAGCAGCATCTCTCCCCTCGAGCCCCCACGGCACGGGCAGGGAGCAGCCGGGGCTGGACCGTGTGCCAGCGGGGCGAGGGCGAGCGGGCAGGGCCGGTGTCCCGCCCCGGCAGGTAACCCTATCCCCCTGCGCCGGGGAGGGATGCAGCCCAGACGCCCGCTCCTGAAATTTATTTTAATGTAAACCTAGCTCTAAGGCAGCTTTTTCTCATTTTTAAACTATTTCATATCAATCCTTGGCCTGCCATTTGTTTTCTTTGAGTGCGGTGGGGAGCGTGGTCGGCATTGCTGAGGATATCTCCTCAGGAATCTTGGCAGAGGCGGCTCCTATCTTTGAAGAAACGGCAAATGCAAAACAGAAGGCAGATATTAGAGAAGCATAAACAATATTTTCCCCTTGCTAACCCCAGAAGCGGCTCGGCGGCCGACTCGGCGACACGGCAGCGGGGGGGGCACCCTGCGCCCGGACCCCACCAACAGCACGGCACCTGCCCAGGTTGACCCCCGGGGCCCCCAGCACCGCTCTGGGGCACGGCCCCGTCACCTGTGGCCACGCCGCTGTGCAGAGGCACAGGGACAACCCTTTCCCTAAGGCTGTGAGCGGGAGGCAGCTGAGGAGCAGTTGTGCCAGGAGGGTTTGCAGTGGATGGGGGGAGGCTGATGTAGCCAGGGGTGCCCTCACCAGGGTCTTGCCTTGTTGGGTACCAGAAACTGGGCTCTGAGGTTACCCATAAATGCTGAAGCCCAAAGGAAACGCTGCTCTGAGGGTGAAGCTCCCAGTGCATTACTGCAGAGGGGCTTTACAGAGGGTGTGCGGGAGCTGGGGCAGCTGCCGGAGCGTGGGCTGCCCAGCCGGGCAGGGTGCAGCGTGGGCAGCAGCCAGGCACAGGCAGGTTCACCCGGGGGTGCTGCTAAAAACCTGGAAGAGGAGAGGAAATGGAGATCAAAGGACCTGGCAAAACCAGGGAGACAGGATTTCAACCCCTGACATTAAAATAAAATGACTGTTAGGATAAACACTGCGAGGCTGGTTCCCATCCTGGGCAGCCAGGCTCGCTGGAGGAGGTGCTGCTGGGGTTCTGTTCCTCGGCGTTTCTCACATGAGAAGGTTTTGCAGCAGCTCACAAATTCGCCGTCACATCTGGGCAGCTGCAGCCAGGAGAGCAGTGGAGGGCGGTGCTGGCGAGGAGCAGCGGTGCCCAGCCTGGGCAAACAACGGCATCAGGGATGGGACAGTGGTGTTGGGGTCTGGGGCGGGAGAAGCTCCTGGACCCGGCCGTGTGCACGTGGACAGGTCCTGCAGAACAGCCGCTGGCTGCTGAGACCCTGATCCACCGAGGAATGAACGTCCGCGGGTTCAGACGAGGCCTCTCCCCTGTTCGCTCTCGGCAGCTGGGGCATTTCCGGCCTCCTCCATCCCCAGCACCGAATTTCACCCCAGCGATGGATTGTCAGGTGCTGAGGAAGTGGCTGAAAAAGCTGCTGTGTGTGTCCTGGGGACATTGGAGAGAAGGGAAGAGATGCCCGGCTTAGGGCAAGCTCCTCCCACATGAGCTTGGAAGCACCCGCAGGGCTCCTGACCACGCCAGTGTCTCCCCACGACCAGAGCTGCCCTAGAGCCGTTATGGGCTCCCACTGCTCCTCGATCACCTGCACCCTCCTTTGCAGGGGTTCCTTTCCCACGGGCAACAGGGCAGGGGCTGGAGCAGCCAAATGTTCCTGGGATCACGGTACAGAAGCTGCATCTCCCATGAAGCTGGTGCAGGTGCAATGGGCTCTAGCAGCTCCATCACCCCTCCATCGGCAGGGACAGCAGGGATGGGGACACAGGAGGTCTCGAGCATCCCTGCCCCGCACGTCCCAGCAGCAGCCCCCCGAGTGAGCTGCCCTGGCCGCTCAGAGCACCCCTGCCCCAGAAGGCTCCAGCCTGGACCACAGCTCATTGCAATCAAGCCGGTGACCCCAGCACGAGGCTGGAAGTTTAAATGTCTGCGGTTGATGGCCACTTGCCCATGAATTCTCCGAGATGGGAATCGCTCTCTGCGGGTCCCTCCAGGCTTAGCAGATTTCTTTGCAAAATACCCATCGCGTTAGAAAACGCCGCTGCCGCGCGGGAGCTGCGAGGCCAAAGCGGCGTCTGACCCGCAGGCCCTGGGTAAACACCGTCTGCTTCCCACCAGAGCTGATGTGTCCCTGGAGCTGGGCTCTTCAGCCTGCCCTGAAGCTCCCGTGGCTTGCCAGAGCTGCCAGCCCCTGTCCCTCCCTGGGCTGTCTGGGCACATCTCGCACCAGGATCCGGGCACGAGGGGCTGTGCTCGGGTCATGGAATGAGACGGGGCTCACATGGCAAGTTGGACCCTGCCGCTGTGCCCACGCAGACCCTGCCCAGACCCCGGGAGAGGGGCTCCAGACCCTGCCCAGCAGCTGCCAGCACAGCAGAGGGGATGGGACCCTCCAGCACCACTGTTCTCACTGCACAGCCGGCTCTGGCACTCAGTTCTCGCTCTGCTCCATCATTTGGCTCTAGGGGACAGTGTCGCTGCTGCCCCTTGGGCAGGCCACCGTCCCACCGGGAGGAGGAGAAGGAGGGGGAGGAAAGGGGAAGAAGGGAAGAAAAAAATGAATCCCCACAAAAATGTCTTCATAACAGGAAACGTCTCATAAAATACCTGTGGTTTGGCATGTGTGATCCGACTGGTCAAACTATGCACCTGGCAGGCAACCCTGCTATTAATGCTGCGCAGTCTGGTATTTCGGTGGGGCTGAGGCTGGCGGGGGGAACGGCACAGGACCGGGGAGCTCAGGGTGCAGGAACCCTCCATCGGGGCGGGGAAACACGTCCCTTGGGTCTCGCTCGCCTCCACGTACACCCAGGGGGGACATCCCAGCCCTATTTCAGCGAGGGGACGCGGTGAGCAGGGCTGACCCTCCCGCCCCGTGCAGAAATCCAGCATTTCTGCAGCTTCGGGCCAGGGTTTTGCACCCAGACCTGGGGCCAAGCCGGTGCAGATCTGGATCTCTGTCCAGGTCTCCAAACGGCCAGGTCGCTGTGCCCGCCATTCCCCAGGGACGGCTTCGCCCCCATGGGCACCCTCAGCTCCGGGCACGTCGGCAGCGATCAGCCGAGGCTGCCCTGCGCTCGGTGGAGGAGTTTTGACAGCTGGAGGTGAGGGATTAAGCCCTGAGCTGTGACCTGTGGCAGCTCTCGCCTCGCCGCGCTCCTGGCGCTCACACGCAGAGGGTCATTAATCCGCCTTAGCTGAGCCCTGACCCGGTGGCTGCGGGATCAAGCGGCAGCACCAACCCTGTCAGCACCCTCTCTGGACCCTGGGCTCTGGGCAGCGTGCACCGTGGGCAGCATGCACCATGGGCAGCATGCACCGTGGGCAGTGTGCACCGTGGGCAGCGTGCCCTGCCGCGGCCCCAGTGCCAGCCTGACCCTGACGTGGGGCATCGCCCGGCCCGTGCGGTGGGGCAGGGAGCGGTCTCCGCACGCTCCCTGCTCTCTGCGCATCGCAGGTGGCTCA
The DNA here is from genome assembly GCA_025331215.1 of Actenoides lindsayi. Classification (NCBI taxonomy): domain Eukaryota; kingdom Metazoa; phylum Chordata; class Aves; order Coraciiformes; family Alcedinidae; genus Actenoides; species Actenoides lindsayi. The sequence continues at coordinate 14,043 of WTSP01007984.1, read as the reverse complement.
GGTGTGTCGGGGGGTGAGTCGGGACAGGGGGAGACACCCAGCTTGGTTCTGCAGCTGCCTGCAAACCAGCTGCTTTATGGTCAGTGGGGTGAGCAGAGCCCAGCATGCCACAGCTTCTTGTTGGGCACCCAGCCCCAGGCTCCGCCGGCTCCTCTCCTGCACCCTGGCACAGCCACGGGTGCCCTGGCCTTGGTACCTGCCAGCTGGCCCATGGCTACCGAGAGTGGCTCGTCCTGTGGCCTTTCCTTCAGCCCCCCACCTCCGCCCACCTCCGCAGCAGTTGCTAACGCAGCGGGAGTTAATTAACACAGAGCTCCCTGCTTTGGAGTTAATTTGGCTGCAGCCCCTTCCTGGACCCGAGCCAGATGATGGGCGCAGCCACCACCCGCAGCGAGCTGGGCTGAGGGCACTGCGGGCTGAGCTGCAGCGCCATGTGCTGTGCCGTGCCGTGCCGTGCCGTGCTGTGCTGTTCTGTGCCATTCCATGCCTTGCTGTGCCACGCTGTCCTATGCCATGCTGTGCCATGCCATGCCGTGCCGTGTTGAGCTGTGCCGAGCTGTGCCCATCCTGCTGGGCACGGGGGCCGGGCGCAGGCACTGCAGGGGTGCCAGGAGGCTGCCTGAAGATGGGCTGGGATGTTTTTCTTTCGTCAAGGAAAATGTTTTCTTGTTCCCTGGGCTGACAGGCGGGCGAGGCTCCGGGGCCGTGTGGTGCGTTCAGCAGCTTTTTGGATCAGATCGAGTGTCATGCACTGAAGGGCTGGCTCATGCCAAGACTCTCCCCGCACACTCCGGCGCTGCTCGGCCGAGCTGCTGCCTGATGCCTTTGGCTTTCACAGCCCAGCCTACAGAAACAACGTGCTCACTCTCCCTTTCAATAGCTCACTTTTCATTTTTGACTCGTTTTATTATTATTTTTAAAGCATGTGTAGCACAAAGCAAATCATCTACCTCCTGCTGGAGCCAGTCCAGCCCCGTGTTGGGCTTGGAAAACCTCCCTGCTTTATTTTTCATTGTAAATGACCGGAGGATGGAGCAGCTCGATGGGACACGACGGCGTCCAAACCCGCGCTGCTCCAGCCCACCCACACGCGCCGGCTGCTTTCTTGGTGTTTTCTTGTCGCGTCCACCCGAGCTGGGCAGGCGCGCAACGAGCTCGCTGCTGCTCACCGCTGCTCGCCACAGCCCAGGAGCTCGCTGCTGCTCACTGCTGCTCGCCACAGCCCAGGGTGAGCCCCTGCCATGGTTTGCAGAGGTGGTGCCCGTGGGCACTGCTCCCAGTGATGCAGCGCAGGATGGGGATGGAGCAGGGGATGGAGCATGGCACCGAGCCCGGGTGAGCAGTTGAAGCGCATCGAAGGCCCCATCCTGGCTCATCCCCACACCCCGGCGAACCTCCATCGGGGCTGGCGTGGCCCCGGGTGTGACGCGGGGATGGAGCTGGGGCGAGGCCAGCGCGCAGCACACCGCACCCTGCACCCATCGCGCTTTTACTGCCGGGTTTAAACAAGTTCTCCATTTTACTGACCTTCAACCGCAATCGCGGATCCCCCGCGGATCGCATATATTGACTCAGAAAATAATTAGCCTTGAAGGGAGCAGGCACAGTGCCTGCCTGCCAGGCCCATCATTAATATTTAAATAACAGGGGCCATAAATCAGCTGCAGCTCAGCGAACAAGCCCCCAGTTGTGTGCACAGGGGAAGCGTGTGGCTGCGTTGCTCGCAGGAAGGTCGCCCAGTCTGCGGGCAGAGCTGTGCCCAGGAGTATTGCCGCGGATGCTGTGGGGAGAGGGGCTCGGTGCGGGGCAGCAGCCGCCCCCTTCTGCTAGGAATAGTGGGGAGCTGTGTGCCGGGAGCGTGCCGAGAGCACGCCGGGAGCTCGCCGGGAGCTCACCAGGCCGAGCAGTACAAGCCATAGACTGTTTCTGGAGCGACGGGGGCGGCGTGGGCTCCAGCTGCCCAAGCCCTCACACTTTTTTGAGAACAAGGTGACATTTCTTGTCTACTTTCTCATGCTTTAAGTGTGAGATTTTTTTTCCCTCTCCCGGAGCTTTCATTGCGTGCCAGGGGTTTTTAACACGTCTGCTCACCGACTGCCAGGGGAGCAGACACTTGCACAGCCTGCGCGGCGGCAGCCGGCTCTGAAGCCGCGCCAAGGGTCTCTGTGCCGTGCCGACGCACCGGCTGCGGCCGGGTCGGGCCCCGCTCCCCCCGGAGCCGAGCAGCGCGGTGCTGCCGAGCCCCGTCCCCGCGCCAGCGGCCGCCTCGGGGACCCCTCGAGCGCTCGCTCCCCCCGCGTGAACTCTCCTGGCCTGGCTGCTCCTGCTGGGCTTGGCTTTCCCGCAAGGAGCGGCTGGGGTTGAACTACCAGACTGTGCTGGGGGGGTTGGAGCTGCACCCGAAGGACAACAGCCCAGCCGGCCGCGGTGCCCAGCCCAGGGATGCGTCGCCCAGGAGCCGGTCACGGTGCCCAAGCAGCGAGGGCAGGATGAGCCTCATCCCGCAGAGCTGGGGCCAAGAGGAGCTGCGCCCGGGAGCTCCAGGTGGGAAGGAGTGACTCCTCCATGGGATGTCTGCTGGCTGCACGGGAGCGGGTCCCGGTCCCACAGGCGCGTGGGCAGGTGACACCCGGCCGTAGCCCCCGGGGGCACAGTGGCCCCACCCGCACCGCGAACCCTCCGACGTTTGCAACCTGCCCTGGGAGACGAGAACGTTGCGCGGCCGCTCGTTGTGATTAATTATCATTTCATAACGTAGGAGATTTCAGGCATGAAAGAGCCTCTTCACCGACACGTTGTGCACACTTTATCCATCATATGAGGCTCCAGATGTTTCCATTTTGTTCTTATTAAACCACCGCCTGGAGAGCCCGGGTAACGTGAGGCCTCCTGCCCCGGTGCCGGGCACTACCGCGGGGAACGGCAGAGCACCAGAGACCCCTTTTCCCTGAGGGATGGAGACGTGTGCCTGGGGGGATCAGGCCAGACCTCCCCAGTTGTCCCCAAAGCCCCCTGGGAGAGCAGGGGCAGGTGGAAAGACCTGTTTGGAGCAGGAGCTGAGCCCGTGCCCAGAGGCACCGGGTTACAGGCACCCACCTCAGCGTGGAGCAGGGGATTCAATTCCACCCCCAGCACCCAGCAAAACCGCGTCTGGAGCCAAAGCATCATCTTGTTCTCCCTCTCCCTTCCCCCTGGCTCCAGTATCCCACCAGTGCCATGTCTCTCCAAGGGCTGGGGTCTCACAGAAGGACAGGGGCGCATTTGCAAATGCTCCACAGCACCCGGCAGCGAGGGGCTGAGCCACCCCTGGGAGCTGCCCCCGTAGCGGGGGCTCGTCGGAGCCTGAGCAGCATCCCGTGAGAACAGCCCAGCGAGGGAGGAGCAGGGGGGACTAAAGCCCAGGTGGGGAAGAGAGAGCTGGGAAGGGAGGGAGTTGGAGAGGGAGGCACAGGGGTCATACCAGGTAAGGAAAACAAATAAGTAGCTGATTCAGGGGTTTGTTCTCCTCTTTTATTTAGCAGAAACTGTATTTTTACAGCTGCAATCCCTTAAAATGGGATTCTTTTTCCCTTCAACAAATCCTTGTAAAATAATGCTTCATAAAAATAAGCGTTCCTCTTCTCGACCCCGAAGACAGAAAAACAATCGGGCGGGCAAGGCCCTCTCCGTGCCACCGAAGAGGCTGCCGGTGGCCGTCACGCGCGGCCCTGCCCGTCCCACGCCAGCTGGGGCTCGGCCGGTGCCAAACCCGCCGTGGCGGGATGGGCAGAGCTGGGCTCCTCTCCCGTCAGCCTCCTGCATCCTCCCGGGGTCCGGGCTCCGTCGTGGCACCGGCAGCAGAGCCGCCCCCGTCCCCTCCAGCCCCGGGCGCAGCATGGGGGGCACAAGGGGCCCTGCTCCGGGGGCAGTCACCGGGCAGGGGTCACAGCCGCCGCGTCACCGAGACGTCCGACAACCTGCCGAGCACTTGTAGCAGCGGGAGCCATCCCGCGCCAGGGCTCCCCCTTCCTTTTACTTAACTTGCTTCAATTTTGTTTAAATTTGGGGAATTTTTTGGGTTGGATTTTTTTTCAGGCTGACACTTTTTTTTTTTCCCCTGCTGCTTCAGCAAAAGCGATTCAGGAAATTCCGATGAGGTCCCTGCACGCAGCAGCCCTGCCCCTGCTCCCTGGCAGGAGAGGCAGGGAGCTTAATTCTCATTAATAACCACCACGGGTCAATTATTGCGAGGAGGAGGAAAATCAGCAAAGCTCTTTGGCATCACGTGCTGTTTAAGCTTCCGAAAATAAACGTTCTTTGCGAATCAATCTGTTTGCAGCTCCGCGCGTGGAGCTGGCCCAGAAAAAGTCGCTAGAGGAGAAGTTTATTTATAGAGGGCATTTATTGTAAATAAACAGGCATTTAAGGCAGAGGCTGCTGCTCCCAAGCGCTGATGCTCTCCCCTGGACCTTCCCGGCCCGTGCCCTGGGAGCCAGCTCCCATCGCTGCGCGCAAAGCGCCGCGGTTGAGCCACAAACACAGCAAGGCTCGGGCTCCAACGTCGTGGTTCTGGTCCAGCACCCCGCGGGAGATGAAGCACCCACCCAGCCGCTCCCGGGGCAGGCAGGGCTGGGCTGGGGCAGCTCCAGCTGCGGGCTGTGGGTTTCATCCTGCCTTTTTTTCCTCTTTTCTTATATATGTTAAAAATATATAAGGGAAGCCTGACATGGGCATAACCCCAGACAGAGAGGTGCTGGGACAGCCTCTGAAAGGCTCTGGTGGGTGCCTGTCGTTACTTACTGCCCATGAACCGTCTATTTGTTCTGCATCTCCCAGCCGGCGCTGGTGGAACAGAAAAAGGCAAATTCAAGGCAGCCCCACTCCCACTGGGATCCTTCCCGGGTTCCCGGATGATCCTCGCAGGACAGAGGGTGCACATGGGGGGTCCTGGGTGCTGAGGGCACAGACGAGGGTGGCGGGTGCCCGCTCTCACTGTCGCTTTGTCCGCAGGAGCAGGGGGAGCAGGATGCTGCCGGACGCCGCGGTGCTGCTGGTGCTGCTGGGGATGGTGATCGGCCTTCGCTCGGCGGTGGGAGGCGGCGCGGGCGGCTACGCCCAAGTGAAGTACATGCAGCCCATGGTGAAGGGACCCCTGGGACCCCCCTTCCGCGAAGGCAAAGGGCAGTACCTGGGTAAGAGACGAGCTGTCGAGTTAGGGGGGAGGACATGGGGCTGCGGCTGCTGGGGAGACCTGCGGGCACAGTGGGAAGGGGCTGCAGCACCCCCCAGGCGCCGGGCACTTGTCATCCCCTTGCCCACAGGTTGGGTGCCCCGGGGGAGCTGCCTGGCACGGCTGAGGGTGCTGCTGTCCAAAGCATCTTTGGCAAAGCACGGAGGGGCTGTTCACGTCTCCTTAACACAGTGCAGAAAGACAAGGACGGACACGGCCACAGAGAGAGGCTCAGTAGAGAAGTAGAGTCCTTTGCTTGTGATGGGTGAGCACCCTTGGGTGCTGGTGCACAAAGGGGACCTGCAAGCCCCTTGCTTTCCTCCTCCCTTCCTGTGCATCTGCTGGTAGCTTTGAGGCTCAGCCCCAGAAGCCCCAGCAACACTTTCTCTACCATCTCCACCATCTCTCCACTCTCTCCCTTCCGCTGCCGTTAAACCTGTGCAGTTCCTGCGAGGCTTTTTCCACCCCTCCACCTATTCCGGTTTCCCTGTCTGCATTTACACCAGCTGGGAACAGGGACAGAGCCCAGACCCAGCCCAGCATGGGGAGAGAAGTTTCCTCTCCTGGAGAGCAGCGACCAGAAACTCCCCACGTGCTGAAGCCACGGAGCAGCAGGTGCCGTGTGGGGAGCAGAGGTGCTGAGATGGGATCATCACTCGGCAAGGCCAGGCCCCCTGCACTGCATCCAGCCCAGCCCCCCAGAAATGCCTGCCCTGCCACGCTGCAGCCTCATCTGCCTGCTCAGGGCTCCTTTCAGGCCCAGCCCTGGCCACAGGTGCCAGAGGTTGGCAGACACAGGGGGTCCATCCCCAAGGTTATTAGTGTGTGTTAATTACACACACCTTGAGGACCCGCCCAGGAGCTTGGAGGGCTTGGCAAACAGCAGGTGTAGAGCTTGGCTGTTTCTCTGGCACCTCTTGGCTCGTCAGGGTGTCCCTGGTACATGACCCAGGGCACCTTCGGCTCCAGCGGGGGATGGAGAGGAGGGTCTGAGCCTGCCCCAAACACGGGGTCCCCCAGGCTTTTCCCAGAGCCAGCCACTGCCGGCAGCGCTGGGGGACGGGGCCGTGCTGGGACTCGGGTGCCCGGCCTGGCCCTTGGGAAGAGCCGCCCGAGCCCTCCCTGTGGGGTCATGCCATGCCAGACCCTGCTGGGAGGCAAAGCCTTGGCTGGGGGAGGAGAGAGCAGAGCGGGCTGGGCTGAGTGGCTTATCAGGAGTTCAGCTCAGCGCATGTGTCAGAAAACACACAGCAAAACCTGGAGCACACTAGGAGCCCCTCTCCCTGCCTCCTTCCCAGCTGTTGTAAAGCTGCTCCCTGAACCCCAGCCAGAGACAAAACCTTCCAGCACAGCGCAGGAACGTTTCAGCTGCTGGTGGGACTGGATTCAAATATCTCCCTGTTGGTTTTCCTCCTTTCCCCCCCACCTTGTTCCTATGCATCGGTGCAGCTTGGGCTGCCTCTGAGAAGCGTGGCAGAGAGAGGATCGAGTGTGCCGGGCTGGGGGCAAGGGAGGCCTTGGGGGTGAGGAGCTTAGCTGGGTTACACCGGGCAGGGGTCAGAGCAGACACTGAGGCAGGGCAGAGCACGGGGGTCCCCTGGACATCACTCTCCTAAAACCCCTGGGAAAGAGAGGAGGGGACACGGGCAGGGGGGCAGCCCCAGCTGCAGGGTCGCACGGAGACAGATGGGGAAGTCGGTGCCTGCTGGATCCCACCGAGCTCCCATCTCTGCTTAACCTCTAATTTGGCAAAGAAAATCCCCGCTGGCCTCCTGCCCTGCTCGGCAGCTCAGCTGACTGGCCGTGACGGCGCAGGGCCGTGCCGGGCCCCCGCGGGCTACCCCTGAGCTGGGGGGGGAGCTCTGAGGGCTCCCCTGGGCTGCCCCAGCCTGGAGTTGAGGCTGGGACCCCCACCCTGGGCTCTGGGTGAGACAGGGCTGGTTTCCTCAGGGTGAGACACCTTTTCTGACTCCCCAGGAGCAGGGAGGCAGCTCTGGGCAGGTGATGCTGCTAAACACTAAAAGCCTTTAAGGAGATACCTGCACAGGTGGGGTTTATGGTGGCTCAGTTAACCCCACGTTTACCTGCAGCCAGGTAAAGGTGCTACTGGGTGCTGGGGAGGCTCCAGGAGCCCAGCACCTCCCCCTGCACACAAGGAGCCCCAGCTCATGGAACTGATAATGCCCAGGCAATGCCAAAGTGCCAGGCGAGTGGCAGAGTTCTCCTCCAGCAACTGTCCCCCAGCACAGCAGCTCCACTCCTGAGGGCTGGGTCCCAGGCTGAGCTGGGATGAGAGATGCACTAACACTGGTCCCACAATGTTCCTGTCAGCCTGTGAAACTCACTCTCACGAGCTGGGGCTTGGCAGCAGCACTGGAACAAGCTCCACCACGGAGCTGCCAACGTCTCCTTCCTGCAGTGTCATCCGGCCGCGCTGGCCAGACCCACTGCTGGCTGGGAACCACTTCCCTTCTTGCTGGATTAGTCCTCTGCCGGCCAGTCCACGCTGCCGGATCCCTCCTCCAGGCACACGGGGGTCCTTCCTGGGACAAGCACAGCTCCAGAGGATCTGTGGGATCCACCCTGGGCACATCCATGCTCCTCAGGAGGTGCAATGCTCCGTGGTGCCCAGGCCGTGCCCGCTGCCGCTCCACGCGAGCCCTCAGGGCAGCTCTGTCCGCGCGTCGAGGGGAGCTCAGCACCCCAGGCTGCTGCTGCTTGAGACATGCGCCTGTGGTAAGACACGGTCTTGTGAAACTGGATACTGCTGGGGCTGCAGTGTCCCAGTTTCTCCCCGCGAACGTCCCCGCTTTGGTTTTCCCGTCTGCTTTCTTGGCCGCCTGCAAGTTGGCAGCTCTTGCCTGGCGCTTCTCTCCGCTGCCTTCTGTGAGAGCGTGTGCGCCGCTTCCCTCCTCCCTGGGCTCAGCTGTACATCCTTCTTCTGACTCCATGCAAAATGACCTAGAAAACTCATTCTTTTCAAACCATTGCAAGAAGGAAAAAAAAAAAAAAAGGGGGGGGGGGGGGGGGGATGGGGGAAAACCACCGG
>WTSP01007983.1:0-20435 GCA_025331215.1 Actenoides lindsayi | reverse complement strand
TATACAGATATTTTTATCTTTTATGGAGTTTCTAATTTAAATGATATTTGAAAATAATCTGTGTGAAAAACACTATACATTTAAGAGTAATGATTTAAATTGTTTTATTTTTCTATGGGAAAAAAAAAAGCAAATTGCATCATTCAAATGAAAGTGAACAGTCATTAATTTATTCTTATAAAGGTGCCTAATAAACCCATAGATGATTCCTCTCTTTAATTAGTCAGTTGTCCTGGATCTGTTAAATTTCCCTTTTATTATCATATGTACACGTTCGGTTTCAGAATTTCATCAGTCTGCCAAGAAAAAAAATGTTTCTCTGTGTATCTTAAAACTCCAGGAGACATCTAAAATAGGAGGAAACAAATCACCAATCTATGCATTAAAAATTGTCACTACTGCTTGACGAGTCCACCATTTGTGCTACATAATAAATGATAGAACATATTTTAAAAATAAAAAATGACATAAAATAACTTAAAAAGTAATCACGACGGCAGAGTTGAAAATGTCACTTCCCTGTACTAACTCATTGATTTCTGATGTCCTGAACACGTAGATTCCACTTCCATCTCAACCTGACCTCCAAAGTGATGTAAAAAAAATGGTATTTTGTCAGTTAAATGTTTCTCTCTCACTTTTTTTTTTTTTTTTTTTTAATTTGACATATTCGGTCTACTTACCATGTGTGTCAAAACAATGCATAAATTATGCTTTGCATTAGAATACAGGATTTTTTTATTTTTTTTTTTTGTGCATATGTAACTGTTGTGGTGCTTTAGAGCAAAAACATGGAAATGAACATCAAAAGCATGCAACAGTCTGCCTGTGATAAACATGAGAGTAACAGGTTAGTTCAAGAAGACTGACTAGGTACACAATAGGAAGCCACAAAAAGACAGGCAGATTGTTGAGTTATGTAAATTACAGCATGATTCAAATGAAACTCCTTAATTCCATAAAATCCTAAAGTTCTCAATGCAAGGAAGAATGTAAGTTGCAAAAACAACGTTTTTTGTTGAGCTTACTGATAAATAATTGTGATTGTAAGTAATAATATATTTTATTTTCAATCAAAATGTATGCTTTTAGGCTAATATTCACATATAACAGCAGCAAGAAATACCCACAAGCCGGTGATTTCAGTCTCTCTTCTACTCATTTTCTTTCTCATGTTTTTGCCTCAGTTTACATTGTGACTGTATTTCTTAAATTTCTGACCATAATAACAGCATATGGCATTTGATAGGAAGAATGGCTTGTTCTATTCTCTGTCTTGTATTCCACCTCTGTCCTGCTTCCTCGACCCCACAAAAAAATCTTTAGCCTTTAGACAATTTTTTTTCTTCCACCTTCATCTGATCCTTCTCTAAGAATATATTTTACAATCATTGGAGATGGTTCCGTTTTTCAGTATAAAGTGAAACAGCACAGCTAGATTACTGTTTTCCACTGAGAGTTCTAATACCTATAGTTATATACTTTAAATATTCTTTCAAATTAGCTGGAAGCTAAACTTGAAGCATATGGCTATCAGAACAATGAAAAGAGAAAAGTTTAGTGAATAAAGCAGAGATGCATATACCTTGTTCAGTAAATTTATAACAGAAAGCAGAATACAAAGAACTGTTGGACCCAAGCTCTTTCATGCAGAAGAAGCATTAGACTAGCAGTCAAACTGATGCTGAAGTAAAGAGTCTACACTTCATAAGATATCTAAATACACAGGTAAGACAGACAAGAACTCCTGTCTGGCACTGCTCATTACGGTCACTTGAAAATATTTCAGCGGCACCTAACAATTTAAATAAATATTTGAAATCTCTTTTTTTTTTTTCTCTCCATCTCTCTTACCAAAATGAACTTGTTTAACTTAAAAATTACTATGACTACACATCAGGAATTTTTCCTTTCAAAATATCCCAAACCAAGAGCGAAGACAAGTTCTGTGGTGGACACTGGCAATCATGACATCAAGCAACCTCGCGCATCAAAGACAATGAATGACAGGTCTATCAATGCATCTTGAGAGTTCCTGTTTAATCTTAAGGCATAGAAGTCTCAAACTAAGTTTCTGCTACATTTGTATACAGAAGGAAAATTTGAAGAGTAGAGCTTAATTTTTAGAACAATTCCAAACTTTATCTCACTACTTAAATATAAGCAACCTGAAGCAAAGAACAACTATTACATAACTAGAGCCTCTTACAGTAAGATTTTTTTGCCAATCTTCCCAGTACAAAAGAAAATTTACCTTTTTCCAGGCCTCTCCAATAGATTCATGCAAGCCATAAGGAATTATCATCTGCAGGCCTTCACAAGTTTTGTACATCTGACGACATACAAAAATGAAAGCTCCTTTAACAACTGGTAAAAGCTCGGATCCAGATAAGAGAGAAATGTCTCCATGAAGAAGTTTCTTTGTAAACTGAACAATTACATGAACGGCTGTAGGACTAGAAACAAAATAACACCTTTAAAATGTTTTGCAGTCATCAATTAGCCTTGAAACAAATCCTCTGACTAAATTTATTTACTAGTGGAAAAGAAACTATGGAAAGAAACTATGACCCACTTATGAAGAGGCCAACTATATCATAACCTGTAACACCAGTCAGAAGAAAAGAAATGTACAGCAAGTGGTTTTATTTTGTCTACAGGTCTACATAAAGCAAGAATGCATCCATTGTCTTCCATCCAGCCCATGTGGCCATGACACTGTATTTTATGAGTCCAGTTGAGAAGAGTACCAAGACAATCATTTTAGCTTCTGCTTAGTCAGCGTTAAAAATAGCACTGCTAGTCAAAATTTGTCCTTTTATCCTCCTTTTTCCTATCCAAGACCTCCTTCTGGAGTCTTCTAGGTTTGCAATGCAACGGACAACTCTTTCTACAAAATATTGGCTTTTACTTCCAACCCTCTTAAAACCATGCATCTTCTGACATTCATCCACTTAGAAGACATACATTCCAAACATTTTCATGATCTGCAGTTTAGGTATTTTTTAAGGTTAGTCTCAATTTTACTGCCATTTCAAGTTTTAGCATCAGCTAAATTACTACTCATAGGATCACACAAACGCTAAGTTAGGTACAGTGTTACAAATATCAGCTTCTGATACAAGATTTGTCTCTACTAGATGTACTGAAAAGTCAACGCTACATTAAACCTACTTTTTTAATAAATTCGGTTAATTTTTAATATTTATTCTAAAAGAAAACAAAAAAGAGAAGAGGCGCCTTTGGTCTGAGCAGTAGCACTATGAATATAATGGAACTACACTTAGAGAAAGGAAAGCTCTTATACAAATAAGAAAAAAACCAATCTCCCTTAATACAAGTATTTCTTTAAATTGCCATTTCACCTTGTTAGAGACATAAATGTCTCCCTAATACATTTTCTAAAACACTTACTACTTTAGCTGATAATAAGATATTTTACTTCAAACAAACAAAAACATATCATGCTATAGATAAATGAGAAAAAGAGAAAATGAGTCTCAAAAGACTAATGTAATTCATTAAAGTACTCACAAATGCCATTCATTAATGCACTCTTACCTATCTTCTTTGGCAGTTTTTTCATTTTCTCCATAAAGAAGAACAGAAAGACCATCTTCTACAGCAGCAATCTTTGCTAAAATATCAGCTACATCAATTAAAGTGGTTTCAAGACAATTTATGTAGACCTATTTGGAAGGAAAAAAAAAAGGAAAAAAAAAAAAAAAAAGAAAAGAAAGAAAAAAAAAAATTAAATTCAATGCTTTTAGGAAAGCTGTTATTCAAGTCTGGCATATGTAAGCAGAACCTGAAGGTCACCTTCCCAATTATTGCTTAATGGATTAAAAAAAAAAAAAGTGAACAGACTATGTTCAAATGTCATAATATCACATGGAAATCTTCATCATTAATGGCAATACTTTTCAGTTCCAACTATTATGGCAGAAGCCAAATGACTGGTTCACCCAACAGTCCAGGTCACCTCCACAGTGATGAGGGAGGTCCAAGGTTAAACCAGAAAGCCAAGTCAGTGAGTCAGGGTCAGCTCCAGACACAGTAACCATGGTCACACACAGCCCAGTGATCACAATGCAACTGGATTTATAGTGACAAGGCAGGTCTGACAGTCAATCACATCTGTGGGTCAAGGTTTGAATCAGCTGGACAGCAGGCTTCAATGCTGCTACAAGATAGCACAGGCAGGGAATGAGGACAAGGACCTCACCTTAAAAAACACTCCTGGAAGTGTAGAGTAGAAGGTGGAACGAGTCCACACTGATGCTTACTTGGAAAGTCATCGCTGGGGGGATCTCTGCTGACACTTCCTACCAGAGCTTTACACCATTACCTATGCTGGTCTTGAGCCCAGGCTGCCAAACTGAGAAGAGGGGCAGCAGAGGAAGATCTGCTAAGGGCCTGATAGTTGCCAGTAGCTGTAATTCTGCAGGACTTAATGCAGTATCCTGAAGGTGCTCAACAAAACTCTGTTCCTGTCCATATGCTTCAATAATACAGTCATGAGGTAGCCAGAGCGTACCTTCTCACCAAAGGACTAAGAAACACTTCAAATTCCTATGACAGATGCATGTACTTACAAAGAAGAAAGACAGTTTTCCTTCTCCCCACTATCCACATCCAGGACAACAGAGTGGAGTCATTAGTGTGATGAATTTTAGGCAACAACGAACTATGGAGGATTGCTGTTGTCAGTAACACTTGTTAAATATCTAGTAAGTCAGAAAGGGGAATAAAGCACCACTCTCCTGGAGATGAAGTCCACTGCTTAATTTTTTTCGATCCTCCATCAAGGACAGCTGGACTCGCAAGAGAAATTATTTTTAACATGATATGCAATATAGAGTCTGCTTCCTCTCTTACAGGTAGTCCTATATTTTATATAATACAGAGGAAAAATCATCTTCCTACTTTAAATTTTAAGGTATTTACTATTGATGCCAGTGGTCAAAGTAACACAAGAGAAAAACACAACTTTGATTTTATTTTTTTAGTTAAAATTGTCAGTGATAGAGGATTAAAAATCTCCCAGACCTTTTAGTTTTACGTTACTATGTATCATTGCTCAGGATTCTAAGAAAGGAACATAATGTGCTGTCACTATTTCTCCAAGGGTGTTGTTATTTTGCTTTCTCTGTGCAACACCAAAATAAAAACCAAAACCATGATACTTTGTTTATTTAAAATGTCAATGCAATGTTCTGCACCAACTATGCTTCAGCAACTCAGAGGCTACAGAGCCCAAAAGGTCAATACTGCTGTCCACATACTGATCCTCCTGATAACTCCTGCTCATTAACACCTGAGTTTCCCCTTCCCTCTCTATACCATAGATACCATACTACTCTGCATAAAAGGCAAGACTTGCACTTATCGGAGCAAATTCAGAGCTCAAATGTAAAATTACAGCATTGTGTTTGCTCATTACGCCCATGTTACAACCAAGGAGCCCCATATGCAGCTCCAGTGCTACGCACTCCCCAGTCCCAGCTGAGGAAAGATGTGTGCATGGCCAGAGCCTTCCTTTTTCAGACATTGTCCAGTCTTAAGAGTCCAGCATCAGAATTCCTATGTATATAAAAAGTCTCAATGGTTTGGCTGTGAAGTAAAACCAGTTCAAATTCTTGTAAAGGAGGAAGAGGGCCACTCTGACTTGCTCTACCTTTTCTAGCTATTGGTTTGTCAGATGCAATACAAAAAATTTCTACCTCCGTTAGAACAAATATGACATATTCCACATTCACAACACCTAACCAACCTATTACAGCTACTGTGCATTAAATATTCTTGAACATAACCTTTTTTTCCCAAACAGACAAGTTACTAAGTCACAGGAGGGCTTACAATTTGTTAAAAGTCCAGCTACCTGTGAAAGACAAGTATGGCAGAAATAAAAAAAAATTAAAAAAAAAATTTTAAAAAAACAAATAAAAAAAAAAAGGAAGGAAGAATTGTTAAATGCTGAGATAATGCCTTTTGTAACTACTAAAGTTTAATAAAGAGAGTCAGTTGTATAGGCTTTAGAATACCACATGACCACAGATACCCTGGGAAATTATAGAGGCCTCCATCACAGCAAATCAATGAATTGTTGCCTAAGTGCTGTTTTTAAAGTTTACAATCAGTGTTCAAAGCATATGCAGGCTGAATCATTTTTTGTACTTGAAAAAATGTGCACTAAACTTTTGCAATGTACTGTGAAAACAAGACAACCTAAAATTGTTATAATTAATGCTTCTGTATGTACTCAGTAGAGATATCCACAGAGGAGCTAAACTGTTGGCATGATTAAGTTTTTGCAGGACTACGATTTTAAGCTTTCCAGAAACACATACTTCAAAATATTTACTTGGAAACTGATAGTTTACACTTTCGAAATAGTATTGGAATATTTTTGTATAGGTAAAAATATTTTCAGGAATTAATATGAAGAGTCTTTTCTGAAAAATAAACAAACTGTACCAAAAAAATAACCAAAAGGATACTGTCAAAATTCCACTTTAAGAAGCTAAATGAGTTATTTAAGTTTGGAAACCAGATTGTCTTTTCAAGCATGAGTCTTTGGAAGTAAATTCAAAACTTTTCAGACATTAATTTCTCTCAAAGTCTCTCGATGTAAGACAGCTCAGGCCCCTCCACTAGCATTTCACACCCACAGCCTCTCTTCTCCTGAGACTTACTTGGATTATTTCAGTCAAAACAGAAACAATAGGATAGGCTGAAACTGTAACTAGACATTTAAGTTCCTAGAGCTAGATAATGTTTACCAAGGTTTTTACAATTCTTACAGAAATGATTAAAAAAACAAAAAAACAAACCAACCAAAACCACTCTTCCTTTTATTAATTCAGAAAACAATAACTTATCATGAAGAACTACATATTTTACCTATACTTAATTATTGAGAACACTTGACTTCAAGTGCCAGCTGAATTTAAAAAGGAATAAAGGTAGGTTGTCTTTTAAATATCCAAGGAATATCCAAAAGACACACAAAATCATCAGATTACAAAAACCTAAAAACAAATAAGTGATGTGATTTTCCCAAGGGAAAAGTCTCACTACAGCACAATCTTTGTTACTATTCACAGAATTTCAAGAAAATCAAGTTTGTCAGCCTAGTCATAATGACAGCCTAGGCTATTTAAGGTATACTGTAACAGCTAATGTAGGAAACACTACAGAAGTTACCATGCGACTAAATAAATCTTCTACATAGAAAATGCAGAAAAAAATATAATATGAAATAGATTTTAAAATTATTTGGAAGATTACTACAAACCTCTGTGCCGCTCAGTAAACTTTGAACAGGATGAAGAAGGGCATCTATTACTGCATCTGTATATAAACATTCAGCAGCACATCCTGTTTGATCACAAAAAACTTGCAGAATCTCCATAACAAGACTTGCTGGAGAATAATTGTCTGGTGAACACAAGAAGTGTTTATTTATTTATTGTATTTTAACTTACACAAACATACATACATGCTTCTGAATTACAATTTTGTTGAGCACTGAATTAACACAGTTAGAGGGAAGAAGAAAAAGTAAGGGAGGAAGGGAGGGAGGAGAAAAATCTGCACAAATAACAGACCCAAATTAAAAATTGCAAAAGAAGTTACCATGTGCCTCATTAAAATTTTATGTGGTAGCATGTATTCAAAACAACCATTTACCTGTATGTGCTGTCAAAGCTGTCTTTGGGTAACTTGGAGAGTAATAAATAAGTTGAGTAAATAATACCATCAGATCCGTTATGGATACGCTATCTATTAAAATTAAAAAAAAAAAAAAAAAGGAAAGTATTCTAAAAAAAAAGTGCAACTTTAATTTTACAAATAAAATGGATTTTGTAAATGTACATAAACAATGCTTTGCTCTATTGAGGAAATCAACATATGCACAACTGATAAAGCAAAAGACACACATGTCCCTGGGACTCTACCAAGATATTTCATCATGAACTTGTAAGGCTTGATCCTGCTTCCAATTTAGCCAATTGCAAATTTTACCCTATCTTTTATTGAAACAAATGGCAGCCAAACTTTGAGAATGCTGAATATAAACTGCTGTAGGAAAAAGCATTACCTTGCTATTAGATTAAGTGA
Source organism: Actenoides lindsayi (assembly GCA_025331215.1). Classification (NCBI taxonomy): domain Eukaryota; kingdom Metazoa; phylum Chordata; class Aves; order Coraciiformes; family Alcedinidae; genus Actenoides; species Actenoides lindsayi. The sequence continues at coordinate 12,311 of WTSP01007983.1, read as the reverse complement.
AACAACTGGAAAAGAGATAAACTGTTAGACAACTTTTCCTCACATCTGAAACAAAAACAAGGTTGGGAACTATTGCTCCAAGTTTAATGTAATCATGTCAACAGATCAGAAAATTTGTAAGGAAAGAGTTGCTATCTATAAAGCTGAGAAGGACACTACAGAGACAGATGGTGAGGTTGTCACTTTTGTAGTGGAGACAAAAAGCAACCATCACTAATGGATCACTGCTTGAACAGTGTTACGCAGATAATCCATAAGTGACAAACACACTCTATTAGTAGATATTTCTTTCTCACAGCTGCCCTACATCAGATCTATTAAGTCCTGATCGTCAAAGCAGAGGGACAAAATACCTTCAAAACACAAGTCTCAGAATCAGTATCCAGCAATGTTTTGAATTCTCAAATTAATAGATAGTATTCCATTATTATTAGGGATTATAGAGATATTAATATAATGGAACACTAGAGTTCTTCTCACACACTTGCATTTCCAACCCTGCACAATGTAACACTACATGTAGATTTCTCTGGACATCCAAGGGCTTTTCCATCTCATATTTTCTGTCCTCATTAACACCTCTGTTCCACAGGTACTGACCTTTTCCTCTACCATTGTTTTACTTTAATTATATTAATAGGTTAAGATCAGAGAAATTGTTTTCAATTTGCAATTAGCTTGAAATACTGATTTTGTTTCACACCTGAAAAACAGTTTTGGTCCCTGGACATGTCTCTTTTCCACCCAATTATATCAATTGATCCGACAAAAGATATTACTCATACCTAGAAGTGATGAATGACGCACAATGATACAACTCTCCTTCAATGTGAAATTAATATATTAAACTAAGGACAAAAGCAATCTATTCAACCACATCCATCAAAGATTTAAAATCTGTGTTGATGCTCAGAATTACCTACACCACCCGTTGAGAAAAGTTTCCAGACACAGAATTGCCAAATACAGTACTGTCCTATAATGTCCACACTATTGCAGTGGAAACATGTATCAAGTATGGATTAAATGTTACTCAACAGGTTCCATTTTTCTGAGCCACCATCTTACCTTTTGTATTTTTCAGATGTACTGGAAAGAGATTTTGGCCTTGCTTATATATCAACAACCTTCCTAAAAGACACAGTGAATGAACAAAATAGGCGTACTGCAATTCTGGTCCAGTGTAAGAAAAGTTCTGCTTATCACCTGTAATAATAAAATTGAAAAGTTAGAACTTGACTCAGTTTACTTTACAGTACCTAGCTACTACCTACAACATACATGGATCAGTTTGTATATACAGACAGCTTAAGTAAATAACCACTGCTGTGAGTGTTCTCTCAAAAGACAGACATAATATATTTTAGGAAGAACAGATAGAGACCTAGAGAATGTGGACACATGCACATATAATGCAAGACATACAAAATACGCACTACAATGCTGCCGAGAGAAGTCATTGATTCTGGAATTTTTATTAACTGCTGCCTTGCAAAATTCAAAATAATCAAGACATTGCTGGACAGCTGCATTAATCTGTGGAAAAAAGCACAAAATAATAAAATAACTAGTATACAACAATAAATTAATCCTCTCTTGTAGCCAATTACTGTCCTTTAACACAATAACCTAAACCTGCAATTACCTCATGTTTCAGTGCTTTAGATGGGTTACTCAACACAAGGCAAAATTATACAAGGTTATTAAAATACATTACCATTATTACTACATTATCACACTACCAGCTCTATAAGCATTAAGACAATCTTTGAAAATGAGTACAGAGAACATGCAAGTATTTTGAGAACTTCATGGCAATCTATGATTGCCATATTGCCATTAGTATGGAAGTTTTCCATTTTCTACATCTGAAAAACTTAAGTCTTGAATACACTTACTAAACAGTCAGTTTGGTTATTGGGCACTGTCAGTGCTATCACTGTTCTTTGCAGAAGTGTATCATTATCACAGCATTGCCACCCAATCAATGAGTATATAAAGTTTTAAAGTTATCAGTATGGATTTAGAAAGGAATCACAAATACAGCATATGAACAAAGAAGTACATTACAGTTCGGAGCTGCTAAGATTTGTTTACATGTTTAAGTAAAATATACAGATGTACATAATAAAAGGAAATATTTAATCAGATATTTAATCTATGCTTATAAATCAGATGCGACTACCCTGCTCAAGGACTTCCTATTAAAAACTTATTGTTGCATGGAACATGCTTTATTCTGTGCATACAGATAAATAAGGCAAACACCTTTTACAGTTGTCTGTATATTTGTTTCCTATCATAAGGTTTTATCAGTTATATATATTTTACATCATATTTCATTTGTATCACAAAATTTTACAAAACACAGCCCAAGTCCTGTCTACATGAATGGTTGTCATATCTATATTGGTGTTACTGAAAACAATGGAACTTCCATCCCAGTGAAGAGATCTGCCCATATAGAATATGTACTAGGTTTAACACATGTATCTCCCAGTTTGATTTATCTTGCTGACATTTTGAATCCTTAATGCTTCATGTCACAACTTAAAGAACACAATGGGTTTTTTTAGCCTCCTTCTATCAAAAATGCAAATTCGGCATAGTTTTTATGACTTTTTTTCATGTGCCATTTGCTATTTTTATATTTATTAGGAATAATTCTAAACATAAATGCAACATCAGGAATTAATAAATAATAATCCTAATTAAACATCTGCCAGAAAACATCCACATTTCCCTTAACTCAGAGCTGGTCACACACCCTTCTGTGCATTTAGTGACGATTCATTTAAGCAAAGAGAATTTCTTTTTATGAAAATAGAATCCAAAAGGCTCATCTAGCTGAACAACATGGAACAACTCTGAAAAAAGGGAAAAAACCATTTATATCACAATGTGCAAAGCAAGAACAAGTTCCAAGTAAATATGCCTTGGGAAATACTTACCAAAGATTTATATTTCTTTTCCAAAAGCCTAAATACCACTGTTCTGCTGTAATACGCATGCTAAAATGACACAGAAGACTTAATGTCAACATCAAACATATGTTTCATTTTTTAATTAAAATGTATAAATTATCTCTGATCCTGTTTATTAGGGATCCTGTGCACAGTACATATTCAATGTATTGAACTCCAGATTGTGCAAACCAGTATTATATTCAGCTGAGTCTTTTGCATGCAGTACATTGAAGACGACAAAAAAAATGACGTCATTAGGAAAATCTGTAGCAGAACATGCAGTAAAACAGAAAAACAGTAACTATGCCGAAATATTAGAGTACGTGTTTTGACATTGCCATGTAAATCCTAAGTTTATACATGGTAGGCTGCAAAAAGCTTTAATATTCACCACAGTTTAGCAAAAAACCACCCCAGATTTCCTTAATTACAGTACTCATTACAGGGTTTTATCAGGACACAATAGATCTGTGGCAAAACCAGACAGAAGTCAAACTTTTTGAAATACAGTCAAACATGAAAAAGTTACAGGTTGTTGGGTTGAGGGTTTTTTAGCTTACCGTCCACTTTTTAAACCATACTGCTTTGATATCTAGCAAAGCCAAGAAGTAGACTGGACTCAGAAAATCTGAAGAGGCAGGATAATTAGGCTCATGTTTTACTGACAAAAGTGACAAGGTACTCTCCACTACTTCTTCCATGTACCTTATGACACATATAGGAAAAAATGAACAGAAAACAAAAATCATTTACCTCTTTCCACCAGTAAAATTCAGGAACAAATTTCTTGTAAAACCTTTCTCTTCAGGTAAGTCATAAATAACGACAACATTACCTTGAACTTGATCTTGTAAGGGTATTAATTCCTTGTATTATCATGACTAAAATAATAATAACATACATATGTATTCTCCTAAATTATTATGTTTTCTGAGTGCTAAATATTACACCTGTTACTTTGTAAAACACCCAAATTATTTTTGTTACAAATCACTTAGAACACTTCAAAAGCTAAGTAAGCAGCTTAATAAGACCCATGACGACTGTTAAGCAACTTCACTATTCCACACCTCCCACCTTCTATTTTTATTTCCCCCCTTATCACTAACCAGTCATCTGTGCATCCTATAATAAACACTTTGATAAAATTAAATGCATCTAATTCTGTGTAGAAAATCATTAAATTAAGAAACAGTGTCAGGCTTTTGATGGTGACATACTTTTCCGGATGACGAATCCAGGAAGATGGAGCTTCCTTTTGGTACTCATTTAAAAGGCGGACCTAAAAACATAATTAGTAAAATTAAAATACCAAACCAAACCAAACACAACAAAACATGATGTTTCAGTAATGACAAAAAAAGGCACGGCTAGTTAAATTATACCTTTTTAAGTAAACGAATTATATCTGTGTTTGATACATCCAGACCAGCGGAAATACAGAGAGAGTATTCTCCAGAAAGAAAGTACAACTCCAGGTGTCTTGCTAAAAAAGAAGAAACAAAAAACCAATTCAGCTCCATGACAATAGTGACAAAATAGACTGTATTCTACAGCTTCATTACAAAAGTTAATTATTTTCAGGAAGTGTACAATTTATGAAGTCTTAAATGTAATTGATTTCACATACCTAAACTTGTATAGACTTCTCTTGTCATATTAAACGGAGAAGAAGAAAAGGTTTTTGCATAGAACCTAAGAATTTTCTCCTAAGAGAGAAAAAGTAAGTAATGTATTAAATAGTCATGTAACTGTGTCTTATTATTGCACAATAATCCATATGCAGTGGCATTATTCTTAATATATTGCTGAGATATACCTACAGATGTTAAGCATACTTTATAAAAACATACAGTTTGGGACCATTGAAATCTTCAGTCCAAAGGAAATGTAACTCAAATATTTTAACTGGCAGTACCAATGCAAAGCTTCATGGAGATACAAAGAAGAAGATCAGGAAATATTACTGTACTTTTATATTATCATTAATGTTTTTACATTATTAAACACACCAGTGACTTCCAACTAGCACTGTTTTAAAAAAAACTAGACTTTCTAAGCTAAAACAGAAATACATGAGAGCAGCTAGGGCAACTTTCCTATTTATTTGGTAATCACTTCAAAATTCAGAGAAAAAGAAAAAAAAAAAAAGGCCTAATTGGCATAATAAATAATCTAAAAGCAGTTTAAGCAGATGCAATGTTTTTCCTCAGCAGTGCCTGTGTAATATTATTATGCATCATTTTCTCATCATCATGGAGTATATACCTTACTCAAACAGGAAATATTGACATGACATGTTTTACAGAATAATTTAGTCTTTTTCTGTTTTTTTACATGTCTGTTCAATAAAGGACATTCAAATCTCTTCATTCCCATTAGAAGTTATGCAAATAAGTACTCGAGCCTCTAAAAATCCTATTGAAAACCTGTTGCCAACCTTTAAATCAAGACCTACTAGAGTCATATAGTTCTTCTAAAGTAATTGACCAACAAACACTGAAATGTCTTGGGACCCTGCCAGACTACTCGTAATACATATTTAACATCTTATTCCTCTTTGGTACTCTAATACGGCTACACATCTGGTAACTAGATACAGAACATGAGCTTACACTGAATGTTGCATCAGGATCTGACAGAGTTACTGTTAAAAGCTTACGCAGATTTGGCCAACTCTCAGAGTTCAGTATATCAGAGGGAGGGGCAAAGCACAGCATCTGCAATGCTTCTTGGCGAACCTGAAGGAGTCAAAAAGATAAACACTGCAAATCCATTCACAGCAACCTCTTAAATATGTAATTTACAATATAATTTGCAGGAAGGAAGTAACAGGACCTGGCTGAAGAACAAATAAAGAATTCCAGAATACTTACCTTCTGCTATATTTTTTATGGTAATCTAGACAAAACACTACATCACTGGGGGGGGGGGGCGGAAAGAGCATATATTTGAAGAACCAACAAAACCACTTTATGCAGGTTTTCAATACTGGATTCAAGGACTGTGTTTTTCTTCCTGCTTCTAATTAAGTATTTTGTTATGAGAGAATATAGGAAATGATCACCAAATAACACAAATGTGCCTAGCAGCATTCTAAAATGTCAGTGAAAGAAAGTGGAAACAGAGTTATTAGACACCATGTTTTACTGCTGAATTTTCATCAGCATTATAATAATATAAATAATTTAAAGTAAATTTTTGTTGTTGTTCTATTCATACATGACTGGAATCTCTAGTAATTTATTTCATACTAGTGAAACAAACTGTAGAAAATTTTAACAATATTTAATTGCATCAGACCTTTTACCTGTTTTTCTAATAAAACTCGATCACAATGGTTATACCACTTCCCACCGTGCCTTTTTCAACTACCAGACAATCCCAAACAAATTTTACTAGGACAGCACTCTCTCAAAATGATGTTTTCTAAGTTTCAAAAATACCAGCATCTGGTGCTGATTGGTGGTTAGAGACCCAAATTAGTATTGCCACTGACAGACAGCAAACCTAACTTGGATTGTGTATATTCCATCTGGCAGCAGGTTGTTGGTAAATCAGCAGGCATCTCTCTTTTCTGATAGCGCTAACACAACAGCCAAGTTACCAAGGAAGGTAATGGGCATGTATACAGGAAAATAAGTTTCAGTAACTTCAGAAAAGGTTGTTCTATGACAAGAACCTAAAAATGGACAGCAATAGCACATAAATTCCTAAAAAAAGTAAAAACACATTTTTGTTGCAACACTGGCTATAGAATTAGATGGTTATGAACAATGAAACACTGCACTACAGAGGAGGTGCTGCACTGAAATCAAGATACATGAACCAACAAAGACAACATTCCATTTAGGTACATATGAACTCTTATGCACATATAGTCTGTTTTCCAATATGCCACAAACACTCATTTGTTTTAACATTTTATTTCTTCATTTCGACTTACTTCCTTAGGCTGAACAGGGTCAAGCCTTTCTACAAGCAGCTGCAATTGCTCTTGACTCATAAACATATAACTCTGTAATACACATCGTAAAATTATAATTAGTATATTTTATTAAGCTGAAGAGCAGATTAAAATTATCAGTCTTTCTGATATCTAATTTACTTTTAATAATTAGGACTTTAACATTTATACTACTTTAACACTAATGTCAACATTCTAAATGTTTTCTGCCATTTGCCCAAAGTTAAATTTACAGCAACAAAATTACTGTTACATATTTTGCTTTGCTTTACTTAAAAGTTTCCTGTATCTTCATAAAATCCCTTATAATAACTCATTCATTCAGTAATATATCACAGGGCAGTAGTCTGGAAATGAAGTTCATATTATTTGACTCCTAAAGTAAAATCACAAAAGGTTAAATGATGTATTGCTTTTACCATTACTTTCTTTTTCTGCTCAGTACTTGTGTAGGTACTTTAGACCACATGGGCATCATTTTAATCTCATCTAACGTACGCTGTCTAAAGGTTAGATGGCTAGTATAAGCTTAGTACTTCAAAGTCAAAGAAAGGTAAGTAATTCATTTTAGGATATATCAAAGATAGGAAGGATGAATCTTTTTCTAGGGCTGTTCTCAATCTCTGCTGACAGAAGCTTAACAATTTTGCAGTACCATGCTTATTTCATGAGAAAGAAAAAGACATTGTACTTGGTTGAATGAGGAGTCACTGTCAGAATAATTGTCTGTGTAAGAGCCACTCTGATCTTCTTTCTTTGTTTTACTATCCAGGTCCTTATTATGCATCCGATCTTCTTCAAACTTGTTAATCAAAGATTCTACCACAACCATCATGACATTCTTCAAGGCATGCATCATGTCTCTGTATCTTCAAAGTAAAGATGACTTTAATATTATAGAGCATAAAACTCACTAATTTAAAAAAAAAAAAAAAAAAGAAGCAAACAACAAACACTAAATTGTGAATAACTGAATATGGCATAATGCTACTTAGGCCTGAACTCATCAAATTTACAGAAATGGATGAAAAACAAATGCAAAACCAAAGGAGTAAAACATGTATGTACCATAAATGTTTCAGATAACTATCTTCCAAAATGTAATAAAATTCCTTTTTGCCCTTCTGAAACCATTCAGTGAAATACCACTAACATAATCCTGTTCTGAGAGGTTCTTAAGAAAGAACAATGTGAATCCACCAAAAGGGAGAATCTGTCCCTGAAAAAACAGGCCAGTTCTCATCCTTGTTACTGTTGGGTTCTTCAAGTCCAACATCTGATTTTCTTTCAGCATTAAGCCTTGAGCAGAACCAACAGAAGAGAACACAATCACCCCAGTTCAAGATCATGAGTACCAGTCATGCACACAAAACAATTTTCTTTCAACAAAACCAAGGTTTTTTCTAAGTTACATAAATTGAATAATAATATCCACCAGGAAGCAGTTCTAAATAAGAACTGCTTCAGAAAAACATCCTATTGTAAAATATTAATATTTTATTTCAAATTATTTTATACTTTCAGACTACTATTACTTATTTTACAGTCAAAGATATTAATTACCATATTCTGTTTTCATAACCTCCTACCTCTGAAATTAAAAATGTAAGATACAGACACATTTAGCTCATTGGAGCTTCTTCTACCAATTTTAATGAGCACAAGAAGCCCAAGGTCCTGATCCTCGAAACAAAAAGACACAAACTGCATAATCTGAAAAAGTCATCCTAACATCTATTTTCTAAGTGAAAATAAAAGACAAGTGTAGTTTATTAATAACTGCTTTCTAACATAAATGACTGTACTATAAAATATGGAATATATCACTCAGGAGTTAAATTCCTTAATACATTTTTCTCTATGAATACCTTTAAGCATACTACCTATCACCAAAAATAAGTAATTGCAATGAACAAAACTGGAACCTTGAATGATCCTGAAATGATATCAAGAGCATCATGGAGAGACCAAATAATGTTCAGAGTTCTGAATGCTTGCAGACATGTGACAAGAAAAGGATCTTTTTATAAAAACATGGTTCATAAAACATATTTCTATGTACTTCTAGGTAAGAAACCTTCTGAAAACGAACAAAATAAAACCTAGAACAGAAACATACATTATCTTAGAATTCCTTTCTTACTGAGGACACAGAGTAAACAACAGATATCACAGCAAAATCCTAGTTCCACTAGAAAGAGAGATGGAGATAAATTCAGATTATGCAATAAATATTAGGGAAAACAACTGTTCAGCTGAAGTAGTATATAAAATCATTTTAGGGGCTAAAATACATGAGACAAAATTGACATTTTTGTTTTCTTCCTCTGTAACACAAAAATTAACCATCGATACTAAAACAGCATGGAGACTGGTTGGTTGTTACTCATTTTTCAACACTCACCATTTCAGGTGCTCACTTTAATTGCATTACTCTCACATTGTAATGGTTCAATCTCTTTAAAGCCCTAATCATGGCTCTCTGTGACAATTAAAAATAGAGAGGCAAGGACCTGATTCACTATGATAACAAAAGTATACTATCTGTTTTAATTAAAGAAACAATACTTGGTTAACTCTCCACTTATATGTAAAGAAACTATAAACTTTAAGACTGGATAAACCCCATCTTTTGTTTTGGCCAACTTCAGTATCACAACTTAATTTAATTTGCAAGTATGAAGTGGTGATTCTTCTAAAACCTTACCCCTGCCCAAATCCAGTCCTACATACCTCAAAAACTTCACAGATTTGCTACCAATGCAGTAGTTCATAACCTTAATTCTGGAGTGAGACAAAGCATGACAAATTACAATATAGAGTAAGAATTTCTGATTTGCCTAGCACTTATTTGTGAAAGCAAAGAATCACTTTTGTTACCCACTGGTTCAGAATTTACTTTTTGAAAACAAGTTCTGGCAAGAAGAAAGGAAGTGAAAGAACAAAAAGAAACAAAAATGTGTATTACATGTATATACCCACTCTTTTGATTCACGGGTCTTCTTAGTAACGTGTTGGACAAGCGTGTCATAGCCAGATACTTCACCCTGATTTTGAGCAGAAGTACATTTTTCTGTTTCTTCTTCAATCACAGATCCCACTGTACTATTTATATATTGTCGAAGGTATTTCACAAACTCATAGCTGCAACAAATACATAAAATTAAAATGTAACAGATTTCCTTGAGCTCACCATCAAACATTTTCAACATTATATTAACATTTGCTATCTTCTCTTCCAGCAGACATTTTACATTAAGGTAGGGATTTATGACTTGCAGAGAAATAAACGCCAACAGTGTAAAAGAACACAATCAAGTTTGATTTTCTTTGATATGGTCATTTACAGCATATTCCAGGAAGAAACAATATCAAGGAATTTTTAATTATCAAGAAACCCCAAATTTAAAATTCCAAAGGAAACATTATGTGGAGCATCCTGAACGTAGCACTGGTATATCCATCCAGTATTATTATTTATGCAGTATGTATACAAAATGAGAAGAAATACAGAAAACACAATTTATATTTATTTTATTCTACCATATAAGCATGTTTAAGGCTTAAGAAAGTCTGCGTGTCATGACAACATGCAGATCTCACTCAAACTGACAAACTAGCTGTCTGTGATTACATGTACATGTTAAACATAAGGAAATTGGCAGTTTGTGCTCTTATTATTAGATATTCACCAAAACTTGTTTAAACAAAATAATTATCTTAGGAGATTTCAAACGAAAGACTTTCACTGGTTCCTCAGACTCTGTATTAGCTATAGAAATTGCTACGAAGTAGTGCTCAGAATATATAAACATTTTTTTTGGTCTCAGCATTAGTTATTAGTCTTCTGATTTGTATAAAGGACAAGGTGAACAGAAACATACAAAAGGTAATTATACATAAAAAGTACATGCATCATTATAATTTCATTATATCAAAAGCAGATGTGCAACTACTTTGTGTTAATTTGGATAAATCCAGAGAAAAAAACACATAAAAAGTCAGTTAGCCATGTACGTACAGAGTCCAAAGCCATAAAATGCAAATGCAGATAACAACAACTGTTGCAACAGACAGCACCTTTTGCCTTCCTTGACTATTTAAAAAATAAAAAATAAAAAAAAAATTCTGACTGCATTTAAGATACCAAAAAAAAAAAAAACCCAAAAAAAAAACCCCAAGCACAGAAAATTGTGTCTTGTATCATGGTACATACTACCTCACTGGATTGCCTACCTCAAGTTCCATAAGGTATAAAAGTCTTAACTCTTAACAGTCTTTTTTGGTTTTTTTTCTTTTATCACTTATTGCCATTCCTACATCACTTTTGTACTCAATGGAAGTAACAGAAATGCATCTTAAGAAAGATGCAAACATGTTTATTTGCAATTTCATTTGTCTTCAAGGTTGGCTTTTTACTTCTGCAATAATGAAACTGCACACGCCTCTCCAGTGAAGGAAAGCTTCCATAAAATTTCCTCCCATTTGTTCTACAACAGCAACATTTCCAGGGTATGCATTTTTGCAGTGGCTGCTTCACTCTGAAAAGCACAGCAATCACATAATTTTTTATGCCACTAAGTTCATGACTGCTTGATGTCCTAGCCTTAATCTTCTGCATCATTCTTCCACCTTAAGATTTTTTTCTTCACACGCAAAATCAAGTCAAACTTATCTGGTTAGGCTTACAAAGCAAGAATCAGGAAAAGAAAAGGGGAAAAAAAAAAAAAAAGTGTTAAAAAAAAACTTTAGGACTTGACTTTGAGGAAAACAGAACCAAAAACATTCTTCTTATATAGTTAAAACTCCTGATTTGTATTACTACACGTAAATTTTGAACTTGATTCAAGTTTTCTTTTTATTAGCTTTCTGATCATCCCGTGTTTCAGTCTTGTCTACTTCAAAGTGAGAACAAAGGATAAAGCAAGGCCTCAAAATCTATTGAAATTACTGAGGCAAAATAACCATGAGGCAGAAGCAGTACTGATCAAAATGCTGAACTGAACTAGCACACTGTACAGCCTAAAAGTGCACGCTACCGATAAAGGAGCTTGCAGTCTGGAGAGACGAAGTAAGGATCAAGGAGAAAGCTTCTTAACAGTCTCACTAATAAATCACCATATGATCTCTCTGACCATCCAGGAAAACCAACCTATACTGCCATGTGTCATGAACAAGGTCAGAATACCTCCAGAAATATTCCAGCACCAGAGAGTAATGTTTGCATTCTGCATGTAAAGCATTGTTTGATTTTCCATTAAATTTAAGTTAAAACTTTTTCTCATTAAAAGAATGTATCTTTAGGATCACCATTTTTATAACATACCAGAAAGAGTAATGGATGCCATGGCTTCACTGTTCTAAAGGGGAAAGCTGTG
>WTSP01007980.1:0-68108 GCA_025331215.1 Actenoides lindsayi | reverse complement strand
GAAGGTATGTTATTGTTGTCACATTAGTCCTAGCATAACTACCTACTCCTATGGCAGCGACTGCAGAAATCCTTCCTCAGCTCAGTGTTGTGTATCTGACGATGGCCTGTAGCAGGTATTTAGGGGAAGAGTGTAAAAGCAGAGCAACCATACAGCGATACTTTATTCTGGCACACCCTCCCAGCAGTCTGTGCCTTAGGGGCATCGTGAGCCAGAGATTGTATCTGCATCTTTGCGTTTTGTAACGCTCAATGAATTTTTCAGCCAGGAATTTGTCTAATTACTTTTTGTACCCATTTTTACTGTTGGCCTCTACAACATCCTGTGGCAATGAGTTCCGCAGTTTGATTATGTGTCATGTGAAAAAAAATCTCTTTTTTTTTGGTTTTAAATCTGCTGCTGGATAATTTTATGGGATACCCTTTCTTTATACCCCATTTCTTGACTAGTAATAACTAATTTAGAACACACCATCCTTTTCTTACATTTAGAATACTTTCTTGCCATAGGTAACTGTCCTACCTTTATCAACACTAAATTTCATCCAACAGGTTTTATCAGCTGGTCAACAATTAACATGAAATCCTTCAGCAGCATGTCACAATTACATTTTTGCCTTTAATTTTGCTTTTGTTGATTAATTTTGTTTAACAAAAATTTGTCATCTTCCTGTTCGTCTCCTTTGCCCACTTGTTTATGACTATTTTGAATCACATAAATCCCAGGACAGACGTCTGTGAAACTCCATTGATAATCTCCACCATGGTAAAACATGACCATCCATTCTTAGTTTTATTTTCCCATCTTTTATCTAGATAATGGTGCACACAAGAATTTCTTTACCTACAAGTGCTCAGTTTCCCTAAACAGTGTCAGTGAAGGACCTTGTAGAAAACATAGGGGTCTAGGTCCAATACCGGAATAGCCATATTCTCACGTTGTGTGCTCTCTTCTTCCTTCTGGTCCCTTGAAAATCCACACTGCAGGCAAGTCAGTTCACATCTTGGGTCTAATGTGGCTAATCACATGCAACATTTGACCTTGGGATGAAAAAGGGAGGGACAAATTCAGGCATTTTTGATGGAGACATCTCAGACTTGTGCACTCCCAAGCTACCACTAATCTTCACACACAAAACAGAAGCAGGATGCTCAGCAAGTCCTTCAGAGGAACTTGGAAGGACCTGAAAATAACTCTAGCCCCATCTCAGTGTGATCTGCATTACTGGGAAGATGGGCATGTCCTCTCCAATGAGCTTGTGTCCCATGCAGTGTGATATCATGGACACTCTTTGATTTCTCAAAGGAGAGAGGCCCTAAGAAAAAGATGAGACTCTCACAAGAGTACAAGCACTGTTCTCACACTTTGTGTCAGTTAGCTGTTATCTATGCAGTGGCTTCTCCTCTGGTCAATAGAAGTCAAGATCTCTTGCAGCAGAGGTTGTCTACAGGTGTTTCAACACCTTATATTTCGTACCATCATGTATGGATGACATCACTGGTCATAAAGAGTAAAGGGGAAAAGACGTGTGGGACCTCTGATTCCTTGTCCCTCTTTGAAAGTATTCTTGCTGGACTCTATGCCTTTCGGCTATTCATTTCATTTTTACTATATTCATATTACATTGCTGGCCTGATCAAGCCTGTTTAGTTCTCACTTCTGAAACAAATGCATTTTATAATCCAAATAAAGTCAATGGAGACTGCTAATGGTGAAATCACACCTGGTGATTGGCTGGGGCTTACAAAGACCAGGAAACGATGCTTCTAAATGATGCTATAGTAGGTCCTTTCTGACCAATACTAGCTGAAGGCAAACATTAAATTTCACTTTGTCTCTTGCACCTGTGTTTTGATGTGATGTGTGGATGCTGGCAACAGCGTACCAACTCTTCACATGGGACTGTGAAGTACAGCCGTCCTCATGGGAAAGCTTTTCCTACTGCTCTTGGACCTTGCTCTTCAAGACCAGATAATCCAACAGGTACATGCTTGTCTCTTTGCCAAAACTAGCAAAGATTAGGAAGTTGGACTGGTTCCATCCAATACCTGCACCAAAGAAGATACAAAACAACCTTAATCACCGGATTTCCACCACGGGACAGATTTGCTACATCCTACAGGGATGCTTTTTTTCATACATCCTTGGGGGTCTGACATCTGCAAGAATGACCTGGTACATCAGAATCAGTAGCAGAATCAACAGCAGAAGTACAAGGACTGCTCATACAGCAAAAAGGAGAAGAGGGATTGGATCATATTCCTGCTTTTAAGCATTTTATCATGATAGTGGCAAGAATAAAATCAGGATGTGAACACAGATCCATGAATCTGTGCAGTACTGTGCCATGGCACATGCTGTTTCATGGATGTGGCAAGTCCAGCCCAAAAGACTCTGATCTTGGACAGTACAGGAGAGAACCAACTAATGCGACTTGACCTGGAAAATACAGAGCCCCTTTTGGACATGGCTACAAAAGGCAGCACAGATCTAGTCTGTATCTCCTGTGTCAACATGCTCCAGCTATGCACATCATAGGCATAAGCTGCATGTCCCATCTCAATGTATTTCCTTCACCCTCAAACATAAAGACCAAAATCCCTCTAAATTCCTTTTTTTTTTTAATCTGTATACTACAATTTATTCATGCTTGTCCTGTTTGCCTTCATTTCTACAACCGATAGGCAGGGCCACCACATCTCACAGCAATACATGTCTTCTGGCAGACTCAGTATCTACTGGTCCTTCAAACTTGACCTGTCTCTGCACAGTTCTTGGCAATACCTATCTTGATTTTTGATCCCTAAGACCTTCTTAGAGATGTTGACTAAGTGGGAAGGCCAAGCCCAGAATTTTAGAAGTAGTCAGAGAATCAGGAATGTGGGGTTTTTACCCCAGGGTTCCCTCTTATATCTCTAGTTATGAAGTTTACTGGGACCCAGTAGTCTATCCAGATGCAAAAAACATTACTCTTTCATGTTGTTCATTTTCCCAGGCTAGGAACATGATTCTCCTTTGACACAACTGACTGACCATGGAAATAAGTCTGATACATTTCTCCATCTTCACTTTTTTTTCAACCAAATTGAACTGACTCTTCATCAAAAGAAGCATGGTCATCAGGCCAAGGGCAGTCATTCTGTCACTATACTCCGCTCTGGTGAGACATCATCTGGAGTACTGTGTCCAGCTCTGGAGTCCTCAGCACAAGAAAGACATGAACTTGTTGGAGCAGTTCCAGGGGACGGACAGAAAAATTATCAAAGGTCTGGAACACCTCTCCTGTGAAGAAAGGTTGAGAGAGTTGGGGTTGTTCAGCCTGGAGAAGAGAAGGCTTCAGGGAGACCTTATCGTGGTCTTTCAGTACTTAAATGGGGCCTGTAGAAAATATGGGGACAGTCTTTTTTAGCAAGCCCTGATACAACAGAACAAGGGGTAATGGTTTTAAACTAGAAGAGGATAGATTTAGACTAGATATAGGGAAGAAACTTTACAATGAGGGTGATAAAACACTGGCACAGGTTGTCCAGAGAGGTGGTAGATGTCTCATTCCTGGCAACATTCAAGGTCAGGTTGGACAGGCCTCTGAGCAACCTGATCTCAGAGGCCTGTCCAACCTGATCTAGTTAAAGACATCCCTGCTTACTGCAGGGGGGGTGGACTAGATGCCCTTTAGAGGTCCCTTGCAACCCCAAACATTCTATGATTCTTCTTCGGGCATGATCATTTTTGTCTTGCATTTGGCCACGCAGTAAGAAATGGCTTCATTACTGCAAATTGGCTGATCATTCCTCCTTCAGAAAAATCTGAAACCCATAGCCAATTATCTTTATGTGTCTCAAGTTTCAATAAGCTAAATATGTTTTAAAAATTAACTTCAATTATTTTAATTGAATTGGAATAAATGCCACAAAAAAATAAAGTAATGACAACAAAAAAGAACCCTATTAGCATGGTGAGTGAGTTCTTATCTCCAAAGCCCATCCAGCACTATTTCACACCCAGTCCCTGGTTTAAATTCCAGGTACAAAGCATGGGGTAATCAAAAAGTTTTTCTTAACTCACCAGCACATCACATTCCAGACCTTAACTGTATGGTGACTGTGGTGTCACAACATCTCTTCAGCTTCCAGGCAGAAGAGTGAAAAATGCTGGGCTACAAATAAGCCAGAAACTGTAACCTTGTCTTCCATCATTGTCATTATTCTTGGCTTTCTTATAATTTTCCTGCTTCATGTTGGTCATCAGTACAGTGAATCCATTCTGCTGAATTTTCAGGGGCCAACTTCTTGGTATTGCACCTAGAAGAGATGTGCTTGGGTATTCATTGGGTGAGAATTTCTCATGATTCAGCATTTAACACTGTGCCTTTGACACTGTGATTTTATTTCACCTTCGTTTTTCTCTTGTGCCAAAAGGCTTTATCAAAGAAATGTCGTCAGTTTAACAGCTATTTGATAACAAAGATCCTGCATTCTGTTCATGTGGATCAGTCCAGAGAAGGGATTTCGGAGGCTTGTGTTTCAAGATCTAGCATAAGTAGTCTGGCAAGGATATTGGCTACATCATCTGTGAGGAGGAAAGAGAATACAAAGCAGCGAGTTTAGGTCACAACAAGACTCAGACATTCTGCAGTGGCGAGAACGATTAGTGTTTCTTCCTGTGAGGAGGTGTAGTTTCAGGAATGAGATGTCTGCTCTGTGGTCAGAGAGAGAGGACTCTGTATAAACATTTCTGATGAAAGGTAGCTCAAATGGCTCTTATTTTCCTCTATGGGCCCCTTTATAAGACATCACTTGTAGATCAAGATAAATAATATATGAGTGCATGAGTGCAGGCATAGATCACACCTTCTCAGAGATCAGATGTTTCTCTTCTTTTAGAGGTTTCAGAGCAGAAATAAAAGCCAGCATTGATGATCTTATTGGTCATCATGTAATATGCAGTTATGCCTTGAAAATTAAATACATAATGCCTTGGGGGTGAGGGAAATGAGTTAACCTTGTATTAGATATTTGGATACAGTGAGCAGAAACTAGGCTGTTTATTGTCTTTAATCATAAACCACCTTGTTTTCAAATTTTGTTAACACTTACAGCAGTAAATAAACCTCTGTAGGTATCTCTCTCTCCCTCTTAGGCTAGCCAATACTATTAATCACGTCTTTTACTTTTATGTTAGTGATCATGCTGTGCATTTGAGAGATCTCTTTAGCTTCCTGGCATAACACTTCAGATGAGCTTGTCAGTGTTGGGGAACCTTAGAGTATTTGCCATCATTTGATGAGAAGCAATGGAGGTCTCATCTTTCTTTAGCAGTGAAGGTCTTTGCCTGCATCAACAGAGCTGTTTCCCTCCTCATCATGGTGTCATAGTCATCTTGGTCAGAATTATGGGGTGGTTATGGTGATCTCTGATGGCCTTGGGGTCTGTGAAATCTCCTGTTTTCCATTTGTAACCCATGCAGAAGACAAGAAGCTCTAAATTGTCTCCAGTGCTTTTTTCTGAGAAATGCAGCTGCTTTCAGGTAGCAACAAACATTGGACCTTGGGCTTCAGGGACCAAGAAGGGAATTTCCCTTTGGTGAAGAACTGTGTGCACACACACAAACACACAAACACATAAACACATACTGGAACGTAAAGAGTATGTCCCACAGACAACGAAAGGCTTCTAGATGAGACAGCATAGTGTTCCTAAGTGACACAATAAATCAGCCTTGTTCATGGGCTCAGGTCATGCTGATTTTGAAATTTTGGGGTTAGGCAGGTATTTTCCATGAGGTCAGAATGCAGAAGGCAGGATCCTTCCCCTTCCATTGTTTCCCAGAAAGTGGAAATCTTACAGGGACCATTTGGGCTTATCCCAATTAATCAGTTCCCTGCTGATGCAGGAATCGCAGGCTGTATTTTCTGTTCTTTGAATGTCATATAGGAGGTCAAATGAGATGATTTGGTGGTTTCTTCTGTCCTTGAACCCTATGCAACTTTGAAATAAGAATTTAAAACATTTGGCTAGTTTTTAATGGAAGACAGTGATGTTGCTGTTGTAATTTTAAGGGAGTTGTGATGGAAATGGATGTAATATGCCCTTTAGAAGTCTGAGATTTTATACTCAAAAAAGATTACAGAACAAGGGTGATAAGCAGAGACAGGCTGCTGTGCAGAAATTCTGGGTTGTCTGGAGGTAGGGTGTTTGCTCTTGCCCATCTCCTGACCCTCTGCAGCCTCCAAACAGGAGTCAGCAAAACCTTGCCAATTCCCAGCCATCAGATAATTTGGCCCTTAATTTTCACATGTGTAAATGACAGTCATAAACATGGGAAATAACAAGATACTCCATAAGGTCACATTGAGGGTGATGAAAGCACTGACTTGCACAGATCTCCAGGAAATATTGATAGGAAAGGAGTGTCAGGGAGAATGCTCGGAGTAACAAGTGGCAATAAGGAAATATTTTTCCTGGAAACCCAACTAAAATTAAACCAAACACCTCTTTTCCCAGATGAAAGTGTTTAGCTGGCAGCATTAAGAGTTGGTTCTTTATGACACTGTTTAGCAACACTTCTCTTATGAGAAATAGCTAGTAAAATATTCACCTTCTCTGTGGGACTTAACACAACACGGCCAGGATTCCTCATTAAGCATGGTACTTGGTTTAAAGTGTTTTTCACCACTCTCTGGTGAGGATAAATCTATGAATATAACCTATTTTTGTCAGTTACATTGGAAAGAAATAAATTACTCATCAGTCAATCCATTATTATTATAATAAGAGCACGGCACTACTTAATTGCATCAGTTAAGTGGATATGACTTTGCCAATGCTCATAAATGCCATTACATCAATCCACAGAAATGGACCTGTTGATTTATTAGATGATGATGGACAAAGAAGATGTTGCAATCTCTTTTATAATTTAACCTGTGCTTAAAACGTGTAGGTGTTTAAGGCCAATACATGTACAGTTATTACCACAGAGAGGGAAAGTGAAAAGGGAATTGTAAACCATAACAACCTCTATCAAGTACATGTCTATTTTGGTATATGTAATAGTCCTGAACGTGCATTTATGTAACACACTGTACAGTACTTAAGCTGCTGTGGGCTATCATGTACTGTAAATCCACATTTAATCAAAGGACCTGTGGCATATGATTGAGTACTGTAAATTTTCTTTAATGTGGTGAAATGCAACAGCAGAATGGCAGATCCATAAATGAACTGCAGCCATGCTGACTGTCTAGCAATAATAAACTCCTCAGAGGAACTTCAGGTACGTCACTGGTGATTTCATTTATCGAGTGCCTGTTTTCATTTACTTATATATTTTTAACAACACTCACTACCCAGCAGTGAGCCAAATTAGTGCACTCCTGGTAGTTCTATCATTGCAAGGAACGAGGACGAGTAAATTGTTGTTGTGATTTGATAATACACCTGCAATATCTCTTCAGCTATTTTTGCACGATTCCATTTTTCTGTAAGAAAGACCTTGCATACACTGCTTAAAGGTCAGAAAAGTCACAAAAATGGAAGTCATTCCCTCTCTTATGAAAGCCGCTTCTATTTGCCTTTTGCTCTTCACTGCCTTGAGGAAGCAATTTGGGTTTTATACCTTCTTCTGTCTTCTGCCCACGTTTTGGGACAAGGATACTCTTTGAGAATATCCTGCCTGGGGAGCATTAGGAGATAGAGTTCCAGAGGTCTTCGGCTGCATCAAGAAGAAAGGCCAGGTTTTCTCAGATGTTTGAGTCCCATTTAGGCACGTGAACTAGAGCAGTTATATTCAATGAAGTGCTCCCACACAGAGCCTTGGAAGCTCTTGACTGAGTGTGTCTTTGAAAACCTGAAAAGTGTGGCTATAAACACAGATCCTTCCCATTCCGAACATCTGTAGGGAAATCTGTATAAATTCTAAAATTCATATGCAACTTTAAGTAGATGATAGAAATGAGAAATAAGATGAAATTTAATTTGTTTCAATTAATTAAATATTGAGATATGATATTTTTACTATTTGCACTTTTGACTCCCCAGCGGGTATAATATTATATTAGGCTTCTCAATAAGTCTTCTAATTATAATGCAGCACATGGAGTCTAGAAGGTCAGCATCTTATTAGAAATAAAAAATGGAATCTTTGGAATAATACTGAGTGATGTAGCATCTATGAATCTGCCATGCCTGCGTTATCAAAAGCCAGGCTCTTGTGCCCATTATTCAAACTGAATAGATTTCTTCATGAGAAGCTTCCTTGAAGTCAGTGGACTGTGCAGTAAGTCTCCCTTTGCCGCAACTGAAGTCACCAGGTTCTGACCTCAAATAAGGAAGGAGATTTTGATTTTGCTGAAAATTTGGACCATATTGCACAAGCTGTTGGAGTTCCTGGTATGTTGACAAAGGAGGAATCTAAACGACAGCAAAGACCTCTGAGACTGCTCAGGAAGGAGCAGAATGGTCAGTCCCTTTCAAGTGCTACTCTCTGGGTTGCACAGCCCATTCAACTTCCTCCTGCTGGTGGCAAAACAAAGAAAGCCACAAGCACACTTCCATGGTCTCCCTCTTCTCATCATCATACTTACCAATAAGGGCACCCTTTATGATTGTTCCCTAAAGGAAAGTTGCTACAGCCCTACAAGCTCTAACACTGCTGTTTCAGGCAACAAGGATTTTTTTCCCTCTCCAAGGCTCCAAATCTTGTGGTAGAGACATGAAACCTTGAATAAACTTTCCAAGGATACTACTCAAATCAGGGACTGTCCCTGATCACACTCTCCAGACTGAGATTTTATCAGTTTGCTGCAACAAACATCTTTCTGGTTGATATTTTCTGGAAAGCCTCAAGATGTATGATGAAACATGACAGAAAACAGAACCCCAAAAGCCTATATGTGTTAGAAGGTGATCTAAATCTAGCATAGATTAAAAAACATCTCCAGTACACCGACTTCGGTAGCATAACTGACAGCAGGATTTGGCCCATTGTTTCCTGGGAAAATTAATGAGCTGTAAGAAAAATATCTGACCATCATTTGACTTATCAAAGCCATTGTGACTCCTTCCCTGAATAACATTAAGATGAATCACCTATTATTTGAGAATCAAGAGTCACGGTAGTGACTGAAGCCAAGTTAGGAAAATAGCACTGCCATTACTAGCTTTGCAGGATTGAACTTGACTTGGAATCTGGGGTTTTGCCCTGACAATACCACAATGTTTGAAATCTTATTTACTTTGTGGGGTTTCTTTTGTACTAACCTACTCACTCTAACATCACATGAAACCTTTAATAGGTGTCCTACATATGCAGAGTTTATCATCAGCTGCTTGAATGTTGATCTCACGCACAACGGCTAAAATAAGAATGAGGGTGCTGCAACCAGAGCAGAAAATGTCTGTTTTCCTTCTGCTAAATGTGGTCACTGAATCTTACAGTAATGAAATTGGACCTGCAGGTAGATTACTGGCATTACTTTGGAGATGCACGTTGTTTGATCTTTACTGCTTTCAGACAATTTTTAAAGGGTCTTTTCTACACTCTTTACTCTCTCGCTGCTTCAACTGCACAAATGGAAAAATATGGGAACCCTCTGGTGGCCAAAATAATATCTGTAAATCCCACTCAGCCTTAACCACCTCTGCATGATGTGACAATAAGGTTATGATGTTTGATCACCTTCTTCCTCCTCTTCTGCCCACTTACATTTATACTTACCCCGTATGTCATTACCTCTATTACACAAAATGCCCTGGATTTATCTATACAGCTTAAACAACGTGTTTTTTATTGTGGTTGAAGGTCTCTTGGTCTTAAATTGCTGATCACATGCTCAGTGACTGGGGCTTTTCAGCACGATTAAGTGGTGGAGAAATGGATTAAACAGTAATCAGGACTGCCTATCATGGAATCCTCCATGCAGGTCAGCCCAGATGTGAGCACACTTGAAGATAATACTTTCTGCCTTTATCCTCAAAAATGGATAAAATTTTTCATTATGTTCCTCCTCACCCATAATATTACTTTTGAGGTTAAAACATAAAAAAAATATGAGCCCTCCAGTGTCTGGAAAAACACCTGGTAAATCCAGGAGTGCGTATCAAGGGTTAGGGCTTGAGACAACCGAGCATCAATGAATTGGTATAACCTGTCTGCTGGCTGTGAAGTGACTCCCCTTCTACAATGCTGTCATGAGCAAGGGCATCAGGTCTCCAGCAATGTAGACTTAGATGTCCTCAACTTCTACTGCAGTGGCGTTTGGACTTTTTTGACTTGTCAACTTCATTATGTCTCCTCATGAAAGCATAGACTCCTCTTCATTTGCTTTCAAAGTGCAAGGTAAGCCCGCAGGACACTCTCATTTTTCTTAGCAACCTTCCCTGGACACTGCAGAAGTATTTAAATTCTGCCAGAGATCTATGGACCACAGCCTGCTAGTGCCCTCCAGTTTGTCAAATGGACGAAGGTCTAGTATGAATCACCACTTTTCTATTTTGTGCCATTGAACAATCAATACACACTCATATAAATGAGGATGCAATGGCCAAGGCTCCAGAGGGAGTTGGGCCCCACAGATTGCTGCATCAGAAAGTGCTTGCATCAGATTCCTGCTCTTCTGTGCTGATGTTAACATAAATTTTATTGCTGCATTGGCAAATTTGGCCCACTGAAAGTCTTGTGACAATTGCGACAATCAGCATTTCCTGATCAATGTGTTGCTTACGTTTTTATTCCCTTCTATAGGGAAAATAAATGTGTTGATTTTCATATAGTAATTTTATTATTTCCTTGAAAAAGCATTCATTCAGACAACTGTATACTAATTTATGGACATAAAATGCATCAAGGAATATGCGTATAAGCTGTTCACTTAGATCTTAAGATCTTCAGGGTAAGGATCATAGATCTTTGCCTTGTAATCCTCTGCAACACTTACTGTGACACATACCATTTTAATGCCATATTCCACATGAATTACAGTTGTTTACTTGACATCAACTACTTGGTATCAATGAAGCAGTAAAGGCCATTCTTCATCTGCTCTCCTTTGCCACGTGAAATCTAAAGAGTTTAAATCTAAGCAGGTAACTTTTCAAACTCCTTGTAGTCAATGGAGAAAAGTAGGCACCAACAAAGAATAATTAATCACAGGTCACACTGGACATCTAAGATAGGTCAGGCATACCCAGGGAGTGAGCCCAGGCACTGAACTCCTCATCATCCATGGTTAAATTGTTGGCCTGTTTCCTGAAAGGATTTGTGTATGTGCCAAACTATACTGCCCTAGACATTGCTTGGACATGTTTCTGGGGAAAGATGACCCACAGAGCAGTGTATGTTGTCTACCTCGACTTCAGCAAGGCTTTGGACACTGTCTCCCACAACATCTTCGTGGGTAAGCTCAGGAAGTGTGGGTTAGAAGAGAGGATGGTGAGATGGGCTGAGAACTGGCTGAACAATAGAGTTCAGAGGATTGTGATCAGTGGCGGAGTCCAGCTGGTGCCCTGTAGCTAGCAGTGTTCCTCAGGGGTCAGTACTGGGTCCAGTCTTATTCAACATCTTCATCAATGACCTGGATGAAGGGAATCAGCAAATGTGCTGATGATGTGAAACTGGAAGGAGTGGCTGATACACCAGAAGGCTATGCTGCCATCCAGCGTGACCTGGACAGGCTGGAGAGCTGAGCAACAGGGAACCTAATGAAGTTCAGCAAGGATAAGTGTGGAGTCCTACACATTGGGGAGGAACATCATGTACTGGTACAGGTTAGGGGAATACCCTCTGGAAAGCAGCTCCATGGAGAGGGACCTTGGAGTCCTGGTGGACAATAAGTTGTCCACGGGACAGCAATGTGGCCTTGTGTCCAGGAATGCCAATGGTATCCTGGGGTGCATAAAGAAGGCTGTGGCCACCAAGTCGAGGGAGGTTCTCCTCCCCCTCTACTCTGCCCTACTGAGGCTACATCTGAAGTACTGTGTCCAGTTCAAGAGACGAGGAACTAGTGGAGAGAGTCCAATAAATGGCTATTAAGATGATTAGGGAACTGGAACACCTCTCTTACGAGGAAAGGCTGAGAGCCCTGGGGCTGTTTAGCCTGGAGAAGAGAAGACTGAGAGGGGATCTTATTAATGCTTACAAATACCTAAAGGGTGGGTGTCAAGTAGATGGGACCAATCTCTTTTCAGTGGTGTCCTGTAACAGGACAAGGGACAAGGGGCACAAATTGGAACACAGGAAGTTCTATCTGAACATGAGGAAAAACTTTTTTCCTTTGAGAGTGACAGAGCACTGAGCAGGCTGCCCAAAGAGGTTGTGAAAAGTTTCCTTCTCTGGAAATACTCAAAATCTGCATGGATGCATTTATGTGCAATCTTCTTTAGGTGAACCTGCTTTAGCAGGGGAGTTGGACTCAGAGGTCCCTCCCGACACCTACCACTCTGTGATTCTGTGATTCTGTGATAACGTAGTCCTGGGACAAGGCTGCACCAGATTTAGTCTATCACTGCACAGTTGTCTGACTTTGCCATGTGGTATACCTACAACCTCTGCTTCGTGCCTTGAAAACGTCGGTATGACAGGTGCATCACAGCACTCACATGTTTTCAGACACTTGCAGATGAAGAATGTCATATCCCAGGGCCATGAAGGCAGCAAATGAAGCCCAAAGGAGACCCAGAGCCAACTGCATGGGTGAAGCAAGGCCTTACTGTTTGGTCTCAAAGCCAATCTGCTTTTTATTCAATAATCCCTGTCCTTTTTTAATAAAATAGGATAAAGGTAACCACAGTTCCATTTTGGGCTTAAAAAGAAGTATTTCTGTTGTGTAAACTATATGGTGATTTTTTAGTTTTATTTAGGCAAATACAAAGAGAGGTAAGCAAAGCCCAGGAGCAGCAAGTAGACATAATGGGACTACATCAAGAGAACCAATATTTATTGTCACGTGGATGGAACAGTACCACTGTATCACAGACACAAACCTCTTCAAAGTGAGCCTGAAGATACTGGTTTCCAAAGAAGCTACAGAGACCCAGTTCACTCAGATAGTTCAGCCTTTGGTAGCAGATAAGGGCAGGGAAAAAAGCAGCCAAGTATTGACTGTTTCATTAATGTGCTGGTCCTACAGTAGAGGAAGAAATGCTTTGTGAACCTGGCAGTACATATCTCACTGCTGCCTATCTGGACATCTGCAGTCCTGCTTTGTTCTGAAAAATCACTGAAAAAAAATGACACCTCCTTGCACTCCTGGGTACACACAAACGTAGCTGTAAAAAGGGCATAGTGTAGAATTTGTCTTTCAAGTCCTAGGCACCTAGGACTGAATATATTGTCAGTTTATGCTCCTCCCAAGGCATCATTTACTTCAGGGAAGTTGGATTTCACAGGATCCCTGAATTCCTCAAGACCTAGAGTTTAGGAGTTAGTTTGGTCTGCAGAATCCCCTCTGCACTGGTAAGGGAATCCACCTTCACACCTCGTCCTCAGGCTGGCTGTACAGCACGGGCAGTTAGAAAAAAAGAACCATTTACACACGAAGCAAGCACATGCAACCTGTAGGCTTGGTGATAGAGCCCATGTGCAACCCTGCAGTGTCATTTTTGCAGGTACTTCTCAGAGCAGAGTTGCATGTAAAATCCATGTTGAGACAAGTAGAGCAGAAATAACTTTTTACTTCTCAGCAGCCTGTAGCAAATTGATGGTGGTTTCGTTTCATGGCTTGGGGAGGAGTAGATGAAGGCAGAGAAGAGCACTCCAGCAATGTGGGTTATGTTCGGGCCACCTACAATAGGTGCCTCACTTAGTTGTCCTGACTGCTATGGCAATTTAGTTCAATAAAGCAGTGAGCACACCAGAGGCCTACAATCCATGTCTGCTGGATTTTGTCTCCCCGTGCAGACAGTGGAGAGAAGCAGTCCCTATGCCTAAGTTAGACACTTGCAGTAGGAGGGCTTAGTGAAGTCCCATGTGCTTCTGCCTCATCTGCAGAACTATATTGCTTTTTACTCAAGGATGCTATGTGAGGTTGCCAGGAACTGATTAACATCTGAATCACGTTGTCCTCTGTCTGTGTGGCAGCTATAAATAGGTTGCAGTAGAGGTGGGCTGTGTCCACAACGGCTCATCTCCTTAGGGAATGGTCATAGCTATGCACTCAAAAGTAGGGAAGCCTGAGTCTACTCAGTCAAAGATTCCAAAATGTTCCCCTTGCAATAAGGAACTATCCTGCTGATCCTCTGCTGTGGAATTGCCTCTCTGACCTCTTGTCTCAGAGGTTTTACTGCTGGCAGACTGTGACATGGCTCTCCCCCCATTCGACCCACATACGGTTGGACAGCTGAAGAGCTAGCGAAACTGCACCAGCTGAAATTCACTTTCAGTTTATTATCTATGTAGTGTCACTATAAAGGTCTGAGCTAATCTTAGCTGCATAATGGGCTGGTAGAAAGTATTCCATTTGTTATACAAATAAATATTTTCTTCAAATGTGGTTTCCCAAAGTAGGGTCACCTTGCACGCATCTGCTTCCAAAAATGCATCTGCTTTACAGCAAGGTAGTAATTATCCTTTCCTCAAGGGGGTTCAGTTTGAACCTACAATGTGTACTAGACTGCTGGCGAAGTTTTTAATTTTGGTTTATGGTGTTTGTAGTTTTTGGAGGCACAGGATCAAACACTTGAAATGCAGCGTTCATCTGATACTACGTACCAACCCCAAATACAGGTAGGGTTTGCTTGGTGGGCTTTTTTCTTCTTCAAGAATAACTCTTTTCTCCTGTACATTTTGTTGTGTGTTTTTTTTTTTTTTCTAAAAACATCAGTCAGTTGGGTAGATAGATGCAGAAAGCAAGTAACTTCATTTTACTGGCAAAATACCTTAGTGGAGTAACACAATAGCATTATCATCCTTCTTTTTTACTGGTTCTTCTTTTAATCTGTATGTCATAATAATGTCATTAGAGGGTGACTTCATCTTTTTAGCAGGCTATTTCTGCAGTACTTAATGTCTGTTTGATCTTTCATTCAGATATCTATTACCATACGTATCTATTATAAGTTGAAAAGGTTTTTAGTCTGACATAACATTGGAGGGGAAGAAATGTCAGCTTCATTAAACCTCACTGTTCTGAGACTGAAGGTAAATTACTTAATCAGCACATTTTTGAAGAAATATACTAAAAAATCTTATGAAAATATGTAGTTTTTCTTTATTTATCTTCCCTGCTTTCTTTAATCCACCTCATAACACACTTTGCTCTGCTTTCTCTGGAAAAGGGGTAGTGAGAGAAACAGTTTCTTGAATTAAGATCTAAGGCAATGCCTGAGCCCAATTTCTATTGCACTGAGCAGCTCAGTAAGCTCAGGGCTGGCAACAAGAGGGAGGAGGAGGCTGAGGGGGGACATGGTCTTTAGCCTCTCACATGCCATATCCCTATATTGTGATGAGTGGGGTGCACCCATAACTATCCACTCCAAGACAACACCAATCTACCATGATAAACTGATGGGGGCAGGGGAGGTGGGGGGGTGAGGAAGCGGGGGGTGGAGTTGAGTTAAGGCAGCAGAATACTGCATGAAGTCCTGAGGCCACAGTCATAAGACCAGTTTTTTTCACTCTTGATCCATAATGTTGTGCTGATGTATAATTCAGGTGAATTAGGACCTGATTCAGCAATGGCCATAAGCGCTTTCACAATTTCCAGTGCACAGACCATCTCGGGGAAGCAGATAGGATGCCCATATGGGTGATGCCTGTATTTATGTGTCTTGCTGAACTAGGACTGCAAGAACGTGGAGACAGCGGTGACTTTTCTTCCAAGCCTTGTGGCGCTCTTCATTTGCCTGACAAATCTCAGCAGTGGGACCAAGGCTGACAGCCTGGGCATCAGACAGCACAAACCTGAAGTCCTTTTGAATCAGGGATGTGCAGAATGCATGTGGAAAGGCAAGAGGAGGAGGGGGGCCTGAGGGGACTGAATGCTCAAAGGCATTAGTGCACACTGGCTACTAGCTCTTATGAAAACTAATAGCTGATGCCTTCATTTTATATTTTGCTCCTTTGAGGGGTTTGTCAGGTGAGTTTAGGGAAGCAGAGGCTATGCTTTAGATGTGAATCACCACACAGACATTATGTAGACCAGAACAAGGGTATGTTTGAAGATACCCTGCTGTAACCCCCTGAACAATACTAGCACTGCTTTTTCATTTAGCTTTCAGAGGCATGTGCAGTTGTGTCTTGGTGGTATTGACTAAAAGAATGATCCTGTGTGTTTTAGCTGGATCTTCTTTGCTACAATCCATAACAGATGCCATTGGTGGTTTTGTTACTATCGCTACTTGATGGCTTTCTGCAACGGCACTTCACATTCCTGAAGCTGAAAGTTTTGTTCTCTTGGCCACGGAGAAACACTACACTCTTATTTTGGAGTCTCCCTGCATTCCAAGATAGCACCAGTAACAGAGGACATGCAAGGGTCAACAGCTCCTCGGCCAGCAGCACAATCTCACTCATTGCAGCAAAGAGGTTTTCTGAGTCAGGAAATGTCCTAGAGAACTTTTCCTTCTGTGGTCCAAAATGGATATAATTTTGTCTTTATTCCTGGACAACCCAGGGAGACATAGACAGTTGTTGTCAAATATTCTGCACCCAAACTTGTCCCTTCTTGGCACTGAAAATTCCCCCTGAGCTCCCTTGGGGTCTTGAATTCACACTGTGTGTCTTTGATTTTATGATTGATAATGCCATATTTGTGCCATTACTAGATATAGAAAAGCTGGCAGCAAGCTGAAAGTACAGTATGTAATGACTTCTGCACTAAATTGTTCCAGAAACACCTTACCTGCTGGAGCAACTGGGAAAACAAAGGTGAGAACTTTTAGCTATATGCACCTTAAGCTGTGTGAAGTTCTGACCTGGATTTTGCTCATCTTAAGCTGTGGAATGAGATTCACAGTTGTAACTGAAGTCTGTACTTGGCCACGAATAATACAGACAATAGTGAGATTTAGGTGCAAAAGGAGAGATCAAGGTGTTTTGACAAGATATATTACCTCCTGGAACATTTTTATCTCATTATGTCTGAGAGGTGAAGTGCAAATAGGTCTGAGGAGCTGTCACCAACTTTCAGGCGTTTTTTTCCCTCATGTGTTGAACTTTTACAAGCAGCCTGTGAAGCTCCTCTTCAGTCTCCACATATAAACACAGTCATCTCAGGTGGAATGACCACGATAGCAGTGCTATCTTTCCTTACCTATTTCCATCACTAGAAATCAAAGATATCTTTTCCAAGTTACCTGTCCATATATTCTGTTATTGCTTCCTTGCAGAGAAATGGGATAATTTTTCAGTTCCTTTCCAGACCAGACTTTTGGGCCAGTAACTTTTTTATTTTCTCTCTTAATTGTTACTCTAAAAGAAATGTTACTCTATGAGAGACAACCAGAGGGTTCACGCACATACCTAACAGTTTATTAAATAATGGCTAGAAATTAATAATCTAACATTGACATTTCTTAATTTTTGAGAGTTTCCAAGAAGTAATATTTTTAAACAAAGGAAGACAAGAAAAACTCTGTGTTCATTTACAATGGCAGCTCTCAGTCTGTGGTAGACACTGACAAACCTGTTTAACTCACTAAAAGTCACCAGTCTTTATACGTGTGCCTGCCCTGGTTTCTGGAGGAAGGTGTCTGTCCCCACAGCAGTGCCAGAGGTCCTCACAATACTGATGCAATGTGAAGCAGAAGACAATTTTCTACTATTGTAGATACACAGCCTCTTTGGGCAACATAATCTAAACTGATAGAATCTCCCTCCTGCCAGTGTCCACATGGAAGATTTTTTTCAGCCTAATTTTGGCTGCTGCTGATGTGAATTTTTTATACTGAAGCCAATATAGCTGTTCTGACAGAACATTGTCAGCCAGGCCCAGCCTCCATTAATCAGAGCACACTGAGTCCGTGTTAGCTGAGCATCTGGATGGGAAGGCAGGAGAAGCCTTTGGGAGTTGCTCTGCCTCTTTTCAAGGCAGCCAGGAGACTGAAAGTGAAACTAGTCCATGGGAGCCAGATTCTCGTAATGCTTTCATTCCCAGTGACACAGCATGTGGCTGGCAGAGGGTCCAGGCTAGACCCATGATGAGGAGAGCAGTGACAGACAGGTAGTGAGTCCTCAGGAGGGGAAATGCGTGAGAACACGAGGCAGAAACCTGTGAACAGCTATACCCATGTACATATCTATAAATAACTGGCATTTCAGTTGAGTTTTCCTAAAATACAGTATGCACAAGTCACTTGGGTTGTTGTGTTGGCAGCAATCTAGGAACAGGGGGGAGTCCTGATTTCAAAGTGAGTGGCCCAGTGTAGCCCTTTGGTCTAGGGTCAATCCCTAACCTTTGTCTCTCATTAAAATATTGTTCAAGTGCTAAAAACGTTCTTCCCACTGGTTATATCATTATGAATGTTTACCCTGCCAGTACCTGGAAAAAATTGCTCTCTGAGGTAGAGCCAAATACCATTACTAGATCTGCAAAAGATTTGACAGTGAAATTAATTAGTTAATCTTTGTAAAGTGCTTTGAAGATGAAGAGCTCACTATGAGTTTTAGGTAATGTTATTATAGGTTAGTGAGTCATTTTGTAAATTTAAGGCAGAGGGGTCTCTTTTACGGTGTCTTGTAGTGTGGCCCTCACCGTGGCTGTGTTTCTGGCTGGTATTGTTCGGTTGTCTTCTGCACCATTCTCTCTGCCTGCATTTGTGTGCTGCCTCTAGTCCTCTGGTGCAAGCTCTGTGGGTCAGGGACCTGGTTGTTCTAGGAGCAGATTTGCTTTGGGCATTGAGAACCTGCTGCTAAAAATTGCTTTCAGCAAGTTTCACTCATTGTCATCGCTGCCCCCTTTCCTGGGAAGTTTGCAGCCTGAGCCTGTTTTGACAATCAACTACTTCTCTGTCTGATCAGATCTGGACCCTAGTGTCCCCAGTCTCCTGCAAAAGGGCGGCCCAATCCACACTGGCTCACTGCCCTGGGCCCCACCTGGATGCTCTCTGATCTGCTTGTGGAGCTCATGATTGGTATTAGGTCAGGGACTTTCCTTCTGCTCTGTGTTTGTGCAGAACACAGCACACTGGTTCCCCACCAGACTCTGAGATACTGCTGTAATGCAGGTAATAAATAATAACAACCTTTAAACCTCTAGTGCAAATTACAGCCTCATGCAACACCTACGTAATTTTGTATAATGTTAGCGCAGTAGCTACCTTGGGAGAGCTATATTCAGATAAGAGAATACACAATAATAATCTTTCCATCTGAAGTCAGATGGAATTGTCTAAATGCCTGTAGTTCCTTTTCTGCCACCGTGTTTTTTAAAGAAGGAGCACAGGAGGGAAGCGAGGATGTGAGATAAATAACCCAAGACAAAAGGAATAAAAAAATAAATACTAAAGTATAATAATGGTGTAATTTCTCTGCTATAATACACAAAAATTCTTACGTCTGAGTCCCCCTTGCATTTAGCACTCCATGCTTACACTGGAGATGAGCCCTCTCCCAGTGTTTATAATCTGAGGTTCCAATCTTGCAAACATTTACATGCATGGTTAACTTTATGCACACAATTAGTGCAATTGAAGTCATGCCACTTGCAAGACAAGATGCAACAAGTGAGTGTATCAAACGCTAGGTGGGAAGAGGGCGGCAGACAGATGAAGGGTAGTAATGATAAGATCATGTGGTTACCTGGGCTAACTCTGCACGCTCAATGACTCCAAATGCCTTTTATATTTTTGAATCATCACTTTAAAAGATTTCCCTGTCACTCTGTAACTGCTTGTTGTGACTCAGAAAATGCTGGGCTTACTCATGTTTGTATAGTACCTAATTAGTGGACATGTTCATTTTCCCTTCATAGAAATGATATCCCTCCACCACTAACTAACCCTACTTTAAAAATAAGAAAAAAAAAAAAAGAATGACCCCAAGCCTTTCTCATTTACTCTATTGCTTTCCTTCTCTCTGTTTGTGTATTAACCTCCCCCTCTAGATACCTTCTGCAAATGAGAAACTTCTAGTTTCCCGAGGCTTTTCTTATCTTTGTTGCAGCTGTCCAAGAGTCAAGATCTGAGGAACAGGAAGACAGACATCTCATTGACCAAATATAGCAGATACCCTCCCTTAGATGCAGGGCTCTGCGGTTGTGAATCACACAAGGGCTGCTCTTGACAACATCCTGGCCTTGATTTCTCCCTCCTGACTCCTACCCATCAATGCATCATGGGGAAGCAGACCATGAAGTCTGGCAGTGATGAAATTACTGGGGCATCTGGACCAGCCAGAAAAGGCAAAATGGTATTTACCAGGGACCACCTTGCTCTCGTTGTTCCTAGCTGTCTGGGGACATGGCACAACCCTTTTAACAGCTAAGTCTCTCCTTCTTGGAAGTTCTTCTACAGTCTGTTTCCCTATAGACTGCTGTGGAAGGCTTTGTAAGGTTGTTTAAGTCACCTTATGGCACTCCACACACACTGCTCAATACTCGAGGCACATTGGTGGAGCGGGGAAGCTGTTCAAAGTTGGATGGACACGGGAAGACAATTTAGTTTACTCGTAACATTGTTATCACATAAACTAGAATAATTATCACATTTGTGTTGTATTTTCATGATATTTGCTTCACTTAAATTGTTGTTATAGAATAATTTTATGACTTATGTTGCTATACTCTGCGGCAATGTAAGGGAGTTTTCTGAACTCAGTGGTGAGGCCATGTGATTTAATTGCCACACTATTTGTTAATTAGTCTGGGTGAAAATGCCAGCACCTGAGTGTGTTTGGAGAGTGGGCGGTGAGAATGTAGCTTTGTGTGAAGTAGTTCCAAACGCCAGAGAGCTTGAATTTGTGGTTCTGATTTCTTGATGTTCTAACTTCTTTAGCTCTACCAGCCAAATAGCTAGCATTTAAAGGTTTCACAGGCAGAATTCTTCTTGTGTATCTCATGCATCTGACTGGAGGAATGTTGATCTGATTCATCACTTGATCCCATCTTGAATAGTGCAAGTCAGTTTGGATCACTTTTGGACTAGGGAGGCAAGGCAACATTTTCTGCCACGTGGCAAGTGCTTAAGTGACTCAAAACAGAAAGGGCACCACTGGCCCTCTCAGAGTCTAGCTGATGTAGCTGTAAACCAATCTGCTTGATATTAAAGGTAGACGAGTTCATGTAGTCTCAGGGTAATTTTATTGATCAGGTGTATACCTCGTAAAATCTTCATGTAGTCTCGGTACTGTAGGAGAATCTGGTGAAGGCAGATATACCAGAAAACAAAGATAGTGTGGCTCATGTGTAGCTTGTATTAGAGACGGGTAATGACAAAAAATAATGTTGGCTTTTTCAGAGACATGTAGTGCTGTTAATGAAGCTTCTGATGGGGTCAAAGGAGCTACAGGTCATTTCCCAGCCATTGATCTGGTTGTGAGAAGCAGCAGCCACAAGGCTGTCAGTCTTCTCAATGTTAATATGCCCAGACCTTGAGCTGTAAGCTATGTTCTACATTGTGTGTTATTTCTGGGCTAGCAAGTTTAAAGTTCAAACAACAGATGAATTTGTATTTCAGCAAGCAGTAAAGGGATGCCACATCGTCTTTCTGATGTTACAAAGCAAACTATGGCAATCTGTGAGCTGGCAGAGTCACCCACAGCTTTTAAATATCATGGATAAGAAAGTAGCCATGTTTCCATCAATATTTTCAAAATACAGGAAAAATATTCCCTACATAATACATGTTTTGATGATCTTAAGGCTTAGGGAAGTCAAACAGGTCTAGAAAGGATCCCTCTGCTGCATTGTAAGAGTGGAAACAACAACCTGGCAGGAGAAAAACTCAAGAGAAAGGAAATAACTAACCCAGTGATGGACTGGCAATTCCTTTGGTGCAGTCTGAGGCTGCAGGAAAGATTGATTAGCTCAGTGCAAGATAAGAGGAAAAAGTCCTACTTGCCAGCTGTCCTTGCCTGCCTAAGACCCAAACTGATTATACATAGATACTAATCACACCGGGAATGCACATGTATATGCTCAGGGTTAGCTGGCTTTGGTTTAGTTTTCCTGAGTCACTATTCTCAGCTCAACAACCCACCATAAATGTGCGTCAGAAAGGCATAACTAAGAAAAAGTCTCTTTAAAATACACTTATTACAACAGTTTTCTTATATCCACAGCAATGGTCTTCCTTTTAGCAGGTGGGTAAACCCTATGTCTACATCATCATTGTCTTCTGCTATGTTGACCATTGATGTCAACAGTAAAGATGACATAAAAAGGAGTTACTCACTTGCACTATCAGGTGGGAAAACTGCTGAGTTCTGTGCTACCCTAAAGGTAATTATTGCACTGGCATTTCAGAGCAGAATATGCTCATATGAGAGGGAAACTGCAAGTCATCTGTGCTTAATATCTAAGTTCACATTAATTTATACACAGTGGACTAAACCGTGCCCTCATTTATATGCACACTGCCCCATAGTGATTATGCAAGAGCAACTGAGTGCAGAATTTGATCTAGTGTGATTTCAAAAATAGCACCATGAACTAAAGCTGGTATAAATGTAGAGGAAGTAAATCAGCAGAAGAACATAAGCTGAGGTGTAAAACAGCAGATTTGGGTGATGATGCCATCAATGAAAAGTCAGCACCTGGACAGGGTCCCTGCCCAAACAGCAGACTCTCCCAAACATGTTCCAGTCCATCACATGTATGCAAAGCCATCATCAGGAAGGAAAGGCAGGATACTCCCAGGCATGGAGAACCCTTGTGAGCTAGCAGACCTCTAGCTGAGGAGTAGAAAAGGAAAGAATAGGCTGTTTAATCACCCTACAGATAAGATAATTGTGGCTCAAATTCAGGAGTGTAAGGTAAAAATTTACTACACACAGGAAACTAGAACTGGTTTATTTCAGGAAAGCTGGCAAAGTGTTTCAACAACTTCCTGTGGCTTAGCTGCTATGACATGGTAGGAATAACCGTTCTTCTGTCTGAGTGTTAGGAAGTATTAGGTTTCATCCTTGCTGAGTGACCTGCGTTTCACAGGTCAGTTGTAAAAATGATCCCAGACTCAATTCTCTTGCCCCTCAGCATGTTGAGGGTGCATTAGAAAGAGTGGCTGGTGCAGGATGTACCTGGCTCTCAGTGCTCATTTGACCTTCCTTGTCCACATCCCTGTCTGTATCATCACTGGCCAAGATGAAAGCTGGATCCAATACCTTCAGAAAGGGGATCTCTTCCCTTCCCTTTGGGTTAGCCCAAGTGGTTGTCCCTTGACCCCTCAAGCACAGGACAGTGAAGAGAGCAAGCCAGACAGACCTCCTGCTGCATCTGTGACACAGGGTGCAAGTCACTTATCACCTATCCAGGGTGCACTAGAAAATGGCTCAGTTCCTAATAGTGACTCTTGCTCCTCCTTGGGTCTATTAGTCGGTGCCAACAATGGCTGCGATTGTTAGGGATGACGATGCCTAGAAAAGCTCAGGGCCTTCTATGAACAGGTGGCTGTGAAAAATCAGCATTTGCCTCAGCATTAGATTTTTTCTGGATTTGTGAGGTGTTTTTGTTAGGGCCTCATGTAAAACAAAGGCATTGAACTGCCATTCTGGTCTGATTGTAAGATTTTGAGTCACGTATCCAACACTGTGACTCCATCACAGTAACAAGTGATAGTACTTCATTAAGTATTTCTTATGGGTATTCAGATAATACTTCTGCTGTGGTGTGCTACATCATTTCCAAATTGCAAATACTCTGATGGTGGAATGCTATTTTCCCAATCTTTCCTTATTCCTAGGTGTATAGTTAGGTTTTATATGGACATAATAACATGGTAACTTGTATATAATTATAATGTGTAAGGTTCATAAAATTAAAAAAAAAAAAAAGTCTTTAAAATGAGAAATAGAAGCAGAGCTTTTAGACAGTTTTACACATTGCCCAAGGTACTTTCTTGAAATCCAGTAGCAACCATGAGCACACAGGTTAGAATTTGGACATTTCCTATTCTGGTAAAACCACAGAGAGGAAGCTTTACTGGCTTGCAGATTCAGAATGTGGCCTTACAACTGTGTATCATGAACCACATAACTGCACATACACTCACAAGCTACACAACAGTTTTACTGCAGAGGTCATACTGTGTTTTTCCTCAATGTAACTCACAAAAGGTCTAAGATATGGTAGCTGTAATTCTGCAAACATTGAAACCTCTGGGGAAAATCAAAGTAGTTAACTGAAGATTCAGAAGAATACTACTGTAGAGTAGTGGGATTTGCCAGCATCCCTTCCAACATTTGGAAAAACAACTGGTTTTAAAAAAAAAAAAAATTAACATACAATTTTGAATATTTTTTTTTCGTTTGGTAGCACCTAAAAATCAGAGAGATTAAAAAATAAATATTTTAATTTCATTATGACATTTCAAGTGATTTGATCACATTTTTCTTACTGAGAAAGAGGATATCTTTCAAAACCTCAAAATTAATTTAATTCCTGTTTTTCTGTGGAGATTTAGGGTCAGACACCTGAAGATACTTAATACTTAAGCATCTGATGAATGTTTGCCAGATGACTTTAAAACCTCCTGAGGTACCTTGTTACTGATGCCCTGTTGGGCATCTAGAAATCTCTGAAAATCACTCTGCCTGTTTACACTGGAAGGATCTCAAGACATTTAAAGATCTGGCTCTATGGATGGGCTTCACCACATCTAACACTAGCCACTGAAAAGATACGTGTCTTGCCTAAGTGAACCTTCTCACATCCCAAAGGGACACAGTTCCTCACTTTGTGGAGGTTTCTGACTCTTTCCACTGACTCCACAGACAGCAGAGATCCATGGCTTAGAAGAGATGCTTAACTTTTAAGGAAATCTTATGGAAGATTAATCCAACACTATGGTGAAGTATGGTGCTGGAGTGATCCATACAATACTGTTACAGGCACATGTCACTAGTAGCTGGCACTGCCTGCATCTTTATTTTAAGCACTTTTAAGTCAAAACTTAAAGGATTAGAAGCCAAATTCACTGAGTTTTATTCTTTTCCTTGACCTTGATCCAGCTGAAACCTATAGAAGAGATGAATGGTGTTAAAAAGAAAACACCCCTGTGACAGCAAACTCCTAGATGCTGAAGGATTTGTGTAAGATCACTATGGGAGCTTCAGGCAGGTAAGCAAGTCACAAGGTAGCTTAGGTGTGTAAAATTACTGTGGATCTCTTGAATTAAGTCCAACTCATCTCCTTTATATATCAACATAGGGCCCCATAGGCCCAGGGCTGTACTTATGCTTTTCCAGCATAAGCATTTTTCTGTATGCAGATCTCCATCTGACCAGAATGTTACGAATATAATTTCTAAAGCTTTGTGAGATCCCTGGGTTAAATGCAGTAAATAAATGCAAACAGTACTGTTTAAGCTGCTGCACTACTTAAATGTGGAACTTCAGTGACACCCAAATATGTTTGATCATTATTTGATATGTTGGATCAGCTAACAATTGTCTTACAAGTAGTCAACAGACTGAATTTGCTACACCCCGATTTGTACATTTGGGGCTAGCTCTCCTCCTCACCTTTCCTGGAATGCCAGCTATGATGAGCAAGCTATTTTCAGTTTCTTATTAGGAAGCTTCCTTTGGACCAGTTCCTACACTACTTAGCATTTTGCCTGAGTAACAAATTCAGGATCTGGCCCTAGGAAACCTGTTTTCTTGGCACTTTGAGCCAATTCCTTATTATCGTAGTTACCTCCACTATCTGCTGTGTGCTGTCTGCAGTGGCCTGTGTAGGCACCTCTATCAAGACAGAGTTGTTGTGACATTTGTCTCATGAAAGAGCCTCTCCAGTTCTTCACTTTGAAGGTCCACTGAAAGGTGTGTCTATGATGACACATCTGTTCTGGTATTTTTTTTTTTCTTCTTTCTCATATGAAAAAGTACCGTGATAAGTTCTTGTCGCTGTGCCAGGATGTCACTCGATACATGTAGAGGAGAAACAGTTTAAAGCTACTTGACTAACAGCTTCCTCTGTCAAATATGACATTAAAGTTATGATTGTCTCTTTTTTATCTCTTCACTTTGATGACAGGCTTATCTGAGGTAGTGAGACAAAGAGTGGAGTTGATTCAGTCTACCATGCTGTGCAGGTGAGAGTTTTGAGATCAAGTACAGCTGTTCGAAGGGCAAGTCCTAGTGCTGAATGACAGCTGCTTTCATCAGGAGCATGGCTTGTTTTTTCTTTGTTTTTTTTTCTTTGTTTTTTTTTCTGACAATGCCAAGAAATTCAACTGAGGCTCAAGGAATGTACAAGCTTAAATATCAAAATGTGACTGCTTGTGTAATAATGTCAGTCTGAGCTACTGGCTCCTTTTGATATTCTTAGATCAGATGCTCCTCTTAGAAAATCAAATGTGTTATTGCTGATTCTGGTCAGAAGGAGTGAATCTGTTTACCAAACCTATGTGTGTGGATTTGACAGTACAATATATCACATCCACTGTAATACTGTATGGAATATTAACATGTCTGATTTCTTGCTAGAAAAGAGCTGCAGATCGCTCAGTGTTGTGCTTTTCAATCAGTGTTTACCACAATCATGCTTCTCACCACTTTTTGTAGAGCAGGGTGATATTCCTTCTTTCTCTCCTTCCCTTCCCCCATCACTCACTGCCTTTCTACCCCACCTCTGAAAAACAATTCTTAGTGATTTGATAAGTCCATTAGCCCACACTCCAAAAGCCCTCAAATAGTGCATATTATTGGGATTTTTCGACATGTGGCCATTTTCAACTTCCCAGAATACTCACATATGCAGATGTAGCATGAAGTTTTGAAAAAAAAAAAAGTGCTTAGCCTTTATTGCATGAACAAAATCTCCCATGTAAGCAAGCAAAGAGGTATGTGCTTATCTAAGTATTTATCTATGCCTGCAGGTATTTGAAGTGTGTGAAGGAGTGCAGGGTTTGTACATGCACTGGTTGGACTATACATACATGTTATTAAAAACTAAATATACCTAGGGCTCTCTCTCACTCACTCTGCCTATCCAGGAGAGGATATATTTATTTTCAAACCTCAGGTCTTCTTTCATGGTCTGAGCAGAACAACTTGCTTTCTTCCTTAGGCTTTTCTTTCTAGTTGTCTGCCATGTCACAAATATAGTATCTTCCAGAAATGTCAGGTGTATGACCACATTCATACTTTTTAATATTTCCACTTACTTTTCCTCATAAAACATTCAGAAAATCTAACTTCCTGGAACTGAAGGATCCTGGTCATGTGATGTTGGAAAGTCTTGAGGATAAACACACTACTATTCTTTAATAAACCTGTCAGCCAGGTCTCTGCAGAAGTAGTTTTCCAGCATGGTTTTCCCAATAGCAGGAGACACTGCTTTTTCTGCTATGAAACATGTAAGAGCACAGGAGTTTATCTTAGGTGAAAACAATTATTCATGTCAGCCAGAAAAGTCACTAGAAATAAGAAAAGTATTTGTAGCCACTGCAATATTCCAGTATATGGTGCTTGTGAAACTGTTGATTGATACTCACTGAAGACTAGAGACAGTAGGTCCTATTAATACCAAATCTACCTATTACTATTTATTAATATTAAAACAGACTGAAAAAATCATATGAAGAAGTCCAGAAAAGTCAGAGGGCTTGGAGATATTGTAGCAATGTCTAATATTTATACAGATGCCCACTGAATGAGAAGGAAAGAAAAAATTGCTGACAACCCCATATATGCATTCTAACATTATCACAGACCAGTTATATTATAACAAACTTATGGACCAATACACCTGAGGGAGAGAACTCTAGCTATGAAATTATTTTTGTGTGT
Organism: Actenoides lindsayi; assembly: GCA_025331215.1. Taxonomy (NCBI): domain Eukaryota; kingdom Metazoa; phylum Chordata; class Aves; order Coraciiformes; family Alcedinidae; genus Actenoides; species Actenoides lindsayi. The sequence goes on along the minus strand of WTSP01007980.1, from coordinate 40,226 downwards.
TAGGAACATGCTCTTACCCAGATCCTACCATTCAAGTCATGTAAGGGGGAGCCCTATACTGCATGGGATCCTGTCCCTAATTTGTGGGTCACTAGTCCCATATGCTATAACTTCTACCTCCTGCAAGGCCACTGAACGTAAAGGGATATAAAAGAAGAGAAGCATGTGTCTCATTTTAAAAATCATTGGAGGAAGAGAATCTAGCTAATTTAATTTAATTTTAAAATGAAACCCAAGAGAGTATCCATCATGTAGTACTGTTGACGTAAGGAAGACTTGCAAGGTGGTTAGGTGTTTAGAGCTGCAGACAACCAGCTCAACACCATTTTAGTTCCAGTGAAATTTGAAGTATTTGGTACTGAGATGTTTTTGAAAATCTCAATATACCTCTATTTGTCCTTCTTGACATATAAAAATCTTTAAAAATCTGGCCTCCTCTCTCCTTTTCCAACAGAGATTTCCAAAATGAGATCCTTTCATTATTAGAGCCAGAGTGGTAGCTAATTGCTACTGAGGAGCTTTCCACTGTGACCAAACCCAACAAAAACAAGCAATAAAAATCTAATAATCCAAGCGATCGACTGTGTATTGAATAGTTCTTCTGAGAGCACAGTGCAAATAGCACAGTTCTGGGCATACTAAAGAGAGTGAAAGATTAAAAACCTAAATGAACACAGAAAATGTCTGTCACGTCAGATACATCAGCTCTGTCAGTCCAATACATACACTTAATTAAAATGGTTCAACCATCTGTCCAAGAGGATGCATGGGAAAACTTTAATTGATCGTCTCAGTTTTTCTGAACGATCAGGAAATAGGGCTAAAGCTGGCTCTCCTGGAATGGATTTAAGAATTAGAAAACTGACAGTTGGGGAATTTTCTGCTTTAGCTATTTTAAGCCTCTCTCGTTTCTACCACAGCATTGATAGAACTGGACAATTCAAAAATACAGATGCATCTTAAGTACAAAGAAGGCAGCAGAATTATGTCCCTTAGTGACAGCCAGGCCTTATGCCCGAGGGGTGATTTGCTGTGAAGATGGGTAGGTGTTTTCCTACCCTATCCCTGGAGGTTACTACAGAGGAGCAAAGGCAGCTTTCGTTTTCCACTGAGGCTCTCCAGGAGCTCAGTGAACGGAAACAGCTGAGAGGCCATACAGGATCCCTCACGGCTTTATTCCCCTCAGCCGCATCTTGATCGGGTCTTTGCTCTGTAAAAAGGTGCAAAGTCAGGGTTATGTTCACCTGAGTGTAGCCATCTCACCTAGAGCTGTGCCTAATGTTGTGGCTCCTGGGATGAGATTCAGCTTGTGTAACTTCAGCTACCTAAAAAGTATCTAGACTAAGCTGATCACCTTACAAAATCAGTGAGAGAAAGGCCCCTCTAGAATATGCTTGAAACTGATTTCTGCAGGTGCCAGTAGGAAGAAACTGGTGTTGCTGAAGGCCTCCAAAATGTAATTGCTTTCCCTAAAACAGAAGTTGTAATCAACCACTGAAGGCAAGAGGCCTTCATCCATGCTGAGCTTCATGGTCACTGGTTTCCCCAGCACAGATTCTTCCTGCTTATTTTTTCCAAATTCAGTCTTGGGATTAAAATGGAAGTGGCTTGATTATCTCCTCCTTAGCAACCTCCGTTACCCTCTGCCATTTCCATCCAAATTATCAGGTTCTTCTAGCAGCCATCCTACCAGAAATGTCCTAAAGGATAATTTGAACAGCTTCAGGGGAAAAGTATTACAAGCTTTTCATATGGATATATCTGTGTGAGGGAAAAAAACCCAAACAAACAGTTGCTATTCTCTCTTGCTTCTAGGAGAAAGTTTGCCAGGTGGTCCAGGCTGCTCCAGCTGATGAGGGTGAAGAAAAGCCTGTGTAGAGCAATCATTGAAGCAGGGATAGTTGACAGTAGGAGCAATCCTTTTAGTAATCAACCCCTTAGGCCCTTCAAAACCAGGATAGCAAGAACTCAAGCTCCTAAGAATTTGGATAACCAGGGCCCTCTCACCACCCTCTCTGCTGTTATCATGGCTGCCTACTCTCACCAAGACACACCGGCTCCAGTGGTATTTTATATTCCTTGTTGTGGGAAGAGGCTTATGCCTACCCATTGCTTCACTAACAGCTAGAGGAGATGGCTGAGCAAGTTGAGCAGTGGTAGGAGCAAAATGATTACTCCTTCAGTCTGCTCAGTAGCCTCAGGAAATAGCACAGTTGGGGCACACCCTGCTCAAGAAGCAGGGTGGGCGGGAATTGAGCTTAAGAAGTCTGTCTCTATCCCTTTAGATCATTAACAATATTCCAGTCCATTCAGGTGTCTGCAAAATGAACAGACCCCAGGAACCTTGTGTACATGTCTATGAACTGGAAGCAGTCACAGCAGCTAGTTAACGTGCACTTGCATCGTTCTGCTGCTGGGAGATGTATGTGATGGCATTGCCATGGGGAGCTTCTGCAAGTTGAAATACACACCAACATTTCCCCAAGTTCCTTGGGAATTCAGCTTTCTCTGGGGTTGCCTGGTTCAGGACTTCAGGTCCATGAAGAAGTTTTAAAATATTTGATATGTGCAGGGAGTTCAGGGATGGGCTGACGCCAGGTGACCAGCCACACGCTGAAAATAGCAAATGATCAAAGTATTTTCAGAAGTCTTCCTATGTTGTGGGTTATAGAAACGCTTTTTACAAGCTTGTCCCAATCTAGCTGTAAAAGTATTGCAAAAGTCTAGATAGCAGTCAGGTGGAAAGCTTGTGGGGAAAGTAAGGAAGAAAGAGACATGAACTGAGAGGTTCTGCTGAGCTTGCTTCTCTGATGCTCAAAGTAAAGCCTTTTGATGTTATTGACTTGCCCTTGGTCCTGTCTCTAGTCCCCCCACCCATTCTCCCCTCTTCTCCCAACATCCACCTGTGTTTCTCCTCACTCCCAAGTAGAGATTGCTGCCCTAAGCACAGAACTCTGCCCTATCCCATATGACTAAACCATCCCTAGCGTTGCTATCAAATGAGGTCAAAGCCATGAGTATGTCTTTTAGCAGTGCCCATGGCCTAATACTTTACCATCCACTACTCTATACTTTTCTTGTCTAGGACTTCACAAATACACCCTACTGTTGTCCTGTCCAGGCTGCCTCTACTTGTGCCATTTGCTGCGCCAAAGGCCAAGATGTGCACCCACCCAGAGAGCATCTTTGGGTGCACATTAGACATTTTGTCTGTGTTTGACGAAGGGCAACTTCCATTCCTGAATGTCAGCCCCTGTGCCTGTTGTACTGTCCCACCAGATCTCAGTGACAGTCCAGTTCATCATAAAATGATTTTTTATTTGGTTGCCTTTTCTCACTGGGGTCATACTGTGTTCACTGAGGCAAAACATTATCTTCTAGCCACATCAAGCTTGATATATTATTATCCTAAACTAATTTTCTCATTTAATTTCAGGAATATAATTGTGAGATTTGTTTGGAAGCTCCTGTTGCCACTGACAGTAGCTAATGCTTGCTGTAAATTACACTGTATTATGATATCTAATTTTTCTGATAAAAAATAGATGTCACCATCCCAGCCTTCTCATATACTGATTTAGTAGTTAAGCTCTCTGGGTAAACTAGGGAGAGTTTACAAGAAGAGATATCATCCTTAACATTTAAAATACACTTCAAGATGAATGACTAATTGTGTGGGAATAATGTCATCTGTGTGTTTGTATTATAGCTCTATGATCAAAGACAGACTTCTACGATATAATCTAAGCTCACTTAAATCCTAATGAGAAATTACATGGGAATGTTGGTATTTCAACAATCCACAAGAGTAGCTAAGCTCAATTATCCTGATGTCATAAGGGATTTGTTTGGATAATTGAGACTTCTGACCATTGAGACGATGTTCATTGTAACTAATAGACATGCAGGGGTAAACCTCTATTTTGAGGAAGAGGGAATTGTGGATAGTTACAACTTTGGATAATCAAGTTGCACTGTAAACCCAGTTTGGATTCCCATGGATCCTTGTGGTTAATAAATAAGTAACAAGGCAGGCCTGGAACTCCTCTGAAGGATTCGTCAATTGGTTCATAAACACGATCAAGTTAGTACAGAGATAAATGGCTCCACCTGTTACCAAGCCCTGCAAAATTTATCAACTTGAGATTAAAATCTCTTTGCCTATCCTTATGATGAAGTTCATAATTATGAAAAAATGTATCATATATTACTCGCAAGTCAAAACAAATACTATTCCTTAGATTAGTGGACCAGTACAATTACACAAGTCTGCCTAATGCTTTCTCCTTGAATTAATTAACAGGGTGCAAAAATGTACAAAATTCTTTGTAAGGGTGAAGTCTTTTTGCACTTGCTAAAGACATTGTTATCTTTCTGGTTCTCCCTGAGCAAAGTAGGTATTGGGGCCAGCTGGACAAGATTCACTCCATTCTCCCATGGTTTCAGAGTCATCCCAAGATAATAGAAAGCATGGAGATGGGAGCAGAGATATAGGCAAAGAGCTCACTGTGTTTCTATCTGAAGACTGTGAAAATAGGTCAAGTAGGTTTGTTTGTCTGTTAATGAAGTCTGTAATATTTTTCCCATTTCTTCTTTAGAAGAAGGCTCTTCTTGTAACACCTAATAACATTTGACTGGCTGAGAGAGTAGTGCAAGGGCTGAAATCTTCAAAAATATGTGTGATTGTGCATAATAATGCAATATTTAAGAGCATCATAGAATCACAGCTCTCACTGAATGGTACTATAGGCTGTGTTCACCATTGACCTCAACATTTCTGAAACCTCCAATTTAATTAATTAAGATGCTAACATCCTCTATTAGTGTTGACAAGCCAGCAGAGTAAAGAATGGAACAAATCACAGAAAAAATAAGAACATCTTTCTACCACTCTATAAATCCATGGCACTTACATGTCTTGTGTACTGCATGAACTTCTGCTAATTCTCTGTCTAAGGTAATAAGAAAAGGAATAAGAATTACTGAAAAAATGAAACAGCTTGCATGCAAGCAGAGACTGAATAGACAAGGTTCCTTTAATTTGGACAAGAAAAGATAAAGAAAGCATATGATAAGAGATCTAAACATCCATGAATGCTGTGAAGAACATAAAGAGGAAATGATGATTCACTATTTTCATAATGGCAGTAGGGTCAAAATTTTAAAAGGAAGAATTTTTTTTGCACAATAGAACAGTACTAACCTGTTGCTACAGGATGTGTTGGAGTGTAGAAATGCAGTGGATTCAAAAAGGCTAGAAATATTTCAAATGAGACAAAATGGAGAGTGGCAGCTGTTAAAAATGATGATCCGTGTGCAAATCTGGTTAACGGAGACCTTTATCTACTGATTGCCAGAACTGAAGATCAGATGACATGGTAGCACCTATGTTGTCAGTTGTTTCTGAAGTACTTTCCTGAATATCCACTCCCGAATGCTGCTGGAGGCAGCAGAATCCCTTTCTGCCCCTGTGGCTATGCCTATGCTAGTAAACTAGACAGGACAGGAAGGAGGATTGTCATCGTTAATTTATCAGTTTAGTCCCTGGTATGTGTTTGACCTGTGCCAGCTGTGAGAAAATAGTCTTACCAAGAAAACATACAGGGGTAATTTGGATTGTACAGACCAGCCGTTACTCAGAATGGGCAGTTTCAATGTAGCCACCTGCTCTGGAGGTAAGACTTTGCCTTCATGGAAAGCAAGCTGGGCAGTGCTAGCTGGCCTCAGCGCCCAGAGGTGGTCCCTATCCAATTTAATTTGCTGGTGTACGTGTAGATGATATGGCTGTCCTTATGTGACTGAGCACTACAGAAGGTCCTGTAAAACTGTGAAGGAAACCTCTGAATGTGACCTTTGAAGGCTTCTTTCATAAACACAAATTTCAATAAGAAGTAGAAGATCTTATGGAAAAGTGAGTCTAAGGATTTCAATAGACAAGTGACCTCAGAATCCCTAAGAAATTACCAGATTTCAGGGCATAAAAACAATGAAACGTGCCTCATGAAAAAAGCAGCAGCAAAGGGCTATTTAGAACTTGCACCATGTTTTTTATGAAGAGTAGGGAAACGGATGTGTCCTGAACATATCTTCTAAGTTCTTACTTGAATCAGTTTGAAATCACAATTAAATTCACAGCTGACTGACTATGGATACATCTGTGTCCCTGGTATAGGGTTCAGAAATTGTCAGGGGCAGTTTATGGCACAGCACCTATGCCACCTTTGGAATTAACTAGGAGAATCTGATTTTGCATTATGTACCACTATACTATTAAGAATATGAACATACATTAGGCAAGACTTGTTTCCACTTGATTGATCTTGGCTTTATGATATTTTGGAATCTAAGTACTTTGACCTTTACCCCATTGCTGCTTGGTGTGATGTAATAGCAGAGCTCCTAAGTGCATTTCTTGTCAGAAGCATCTTAAATCATGCACAACTTAATTGAGCTATTAAAAAATAAAGTTTCTTCTCTTGCTTAGTCTATTTTCCATCTTCAATGACTGGGGTCCACTAGTAGGAGTCAATCATATTAAGGAGCAATTGGCGTCTTGCCTTGGTTTGTCTCATGGAACCACAGCCCACATTCTTCTGGGTGTGCTTTTTGAGGGTCTGCTCATCCAGGATGGATTGCAGCAACAGGCTAGAAGGACCACTTCAATTCCTAGGGTCATATCTGGGACTCTCCCCACTATAATGTTTCTACAGACTCACAAAGGCAGAGTTTGGTGAGGAGAAGAGGAATTGACTAGGAGTTCACAGTGACATAGTCACAAAGAAGTCCTATTTTCTTTCTGTAGTCTATGTGAAGCAACCACTGTCCTAACTAGTGGGCTCTATTGTTTTACTCGCTTTCGGTCCTTCAATGTTCACATTTCTTTTCTTCTAAGGTGACCACACCATGGAACATGTTCTGCAACATCTCATTCACTCTTTATGAAGGGCCATGGAGGAGTATATTCAGATCACATGCCATGGCACTTTGCATCAGAATTGGTATCTTCAGTATCATTTATGTTCAAGAGATTGATGAGGCAAACATCTTGCCTATCTGCCAGAGCCTGGATCCCTGTCCGGTCAACTCATAGAGATAGACACAAATTCTAAGTTATGCATTTAGCCTAGCTGGTCTGCTTGCAACCTTTGCTTCTCTCTGAGATCTGAATAGGGCATGATACTTCCTTTTCAGTTTAAGATTAACAGTGTATCTTAACTTTCTGGCTTGCATTCAAAATAATGCTCTCTACACCATATTTCCTCCTTTTCTAGTCCATTACGTCATAGTGGAGGATATGCATCACCCTAGATATGGCATCATTAGTTTCCACTCTGGGGTCCATAAGAGGCTCATCAGCAGGAGACACCAGATACTATTAAGCCTTCAGTTGTCATGGCTACCTTCCTTCTGCCTCACCAGTAGAATTGCCTTGGGAGCTTTAATGGAGAAGACACTGGAAATCTTGCTTCGCTGCAACTTCTTTCTAACAGATTGCGAGATGCCAGGGTTTCAGCACCTTCCCTGGGACGGAATTTCATCCTTAGGTTCTCATTGGTCACTCCACAACAGGAATCAAAGGATGAGGCTTGGCTGAAAGAACATCTCTGGAAAGAGAAGGGAAAAGGAGAAAAAAGGCAGAAGAAAATGGATAAAGATAAAAATATGTCAGTAGAGAACAGAGATGTAGTGATAAGGATTTGCTAATAATGCAGGCTGTAGGAGAGAAAATGAGGAGCAAGTTGAGAGAAGAGCAAAACATCAGAAAGGAGGGGAGAACTAAAGAGTAGATCTACTTTTCTCTTTCTGGTAGTCTGTAGCACATAACCTACAAAGAATTAGGATTTCAGTGTTGTACAGCAAAGATCTCCCCTCCAGAGCTGCAGGATTTGGCTCAAGCTTGGCCCTAGATCCCTCTCATCCATTGACAATCACATTTGAAAGGCAAGGTGTGATCACTGCACTTTTGCTTGTTTTCCCTAAGTCCATGAAGACGAGAGGAGACCTGGGGCCCTGAATGGTTTCAGACAATCTGAGCCCATGAGCTAATTACCAGAGTTAAGCAAGGAGGACAGGAGGTCATTGCTTCCAAGTGTGCCACCCACAAAGACGGGCACATGTAAATGGTTTCATGCCTGTTGAGGAATTGGCTGCCTGGTGTTACCGTACCTGAATAATCAAAGGAAAGAAAGAATATGGGCATTTGATGCAGAGGACCTAGTGTGTTACACATTTGCCGCTTAGCCTAATCCAATATAATACATTCCTACTTTTATCATGACAGTACAAGATGCTTGTGATGCATTTTAGGAGTTAGTAATGGAAAAATACTATAGCTGGTTTTATTCAGTAATAAGTTTTTACAGGTTACATGGGTTACATAGCTGTTATTCAGTAGTAATGTGTTACAGATTGATCTCTTTGCAACATACTGTTTGGAATTCTTCATTTGGGGGTCATCTAAGTCTGCAGAAAACATCTATGGTTCTCATTTTCAGACACTAGAGCAGATGCTCTTGCTGTCTTTATTGTAGGTGCTGGCACAACTTTAAACTCTTGCTTCCCTGAAATAACCTTTGGGCTCTCATGGGTCTCTCTCCAGCAAAAGCACTTAAGATATAGGAATCCTTAAGCACTGAAACTTTAAGCACTGAGGTCCCTGGGACAACCTATGTGTCTATGCATGCATTGCTTGACAAGGGTCATGGGCAGCAAGCAAGCTCAGTCAGAATAGATTATCTCTCCATCTTTCTCATTGATTAACTCCTAACCTGATTGACTACTGGCTTTGCAATTGATGCAGTTACCTTGGATTAGGTATGAGGAAGGCTTAGACAGGTTTTCCTCTTGTAAGACAAGCATTGTCTCCTTAAACATTACTGCAGCAGTGGCAGAATTCTGCTGATGCACTGAAATATTTGAGACAATTTTTTTTCGTGGAGGAAAGATCCTCTATCGTGCATTTGACTTACCTGCATGGCATCTCTGAACAGAAAGTGCCTCTGCGTGCAGGGTAAACAAGGAGCGAGCAGACCTATTTTTAGTCTTAATTTGGTTGCCTGTTTCCTAGGTTTGTTTTGTGATTGAATGATTTTTTATTATTATTTATTAGAATATTAATTAACAGCCATGTATTTTCTTGAGATTTGTTTCCTCTTCAGGTGAAAACACTGTCTGCTCTCCTTTTCTCTTAATGCATAAACCATTTGCTACATGTTTACAAAATGATATCAAGTGTAAATCTAGTCCTGATAAGCAACCTTGACAAGGAAATAACTTAGCATTCAGTGTTCATAAGAAGGGAGTGTGGGAGAGAAAGAGAGAGAAGGAAAGAGAGAGAAAGGATAAGATCTCAAATGAAATCAGCACAATGTGCTCCTTTAGGATTGGTTCTAGAGCAGATAAGCTTTCTATTCCCCCATAAACAGGTCAAAGAGTCTTGGCATCAAAACTGTATTTACCAAAGTTTTCTGTCATTTGGTGAATTGATCACACATACAGTAAACAAACCTTTGTAAATATGAAACCAGATTAGCATTTTCAGGTTTTTCAAATGCAGCATTCTCTCTAAAATGCTTGGGCATTTTTCTTAGACATTTAAATCCTATGCAAATAGTTACAGCAAATATATGAATCAGAAAAATGCACTTTCAACTGCAGTGACCACTCCTTTCTGTATCTCCTTTTATTTGAAAATAGGCAAACATGGTACTGAGTTATTTCTATTTGCTTTTTCAGTTGAATATTTTTAATGGTTTGTACTGACGGAGGAAAAAACTGATGTTTAGTTAAAGCTGATACAACCCACAAGTGGACATGTCAAAACAAGCTACCGAAAGTTACTTTTGATGTGTTTTATTGAGATATCTATGGTACTTTCCAATTACTTTATGCCAAAAAAGGTAGCTCTACTCAAAAATTATTTCTTTTGAAAAGCACAAATACAACTTGTCAGACTTTTGAATGTGCTTCAGTAAATTTTAAGGAATCTTTCTTAAAGTAGGAACTATGTGCTGCTAGGAAGAAAAAAAAGCAAGTACTACAATAAAATCAGTACAAAAATCTTTACGTGAAGTACAGAATTTTATTAAGGTGACGATATCAGGTCGCTGTTATTCTGTGAGTGAGCATACGTTTGTTTTTGTTGTCTTCAGTAGCTGCATGTGCAGGAGTTAAAAAGTAGCAGTGTAAAGAGCCAGGTTATTAGCTCTGTGATCACTAGTGCTCTGAGCCAAAAGTACGGAATATCTGATGACACTCAAGTGTCCTTTCTATTTTAGAATTCTTCCTCTTACTGCAGAGAAGTAATCCAACTTGAAAGTTTCCAGGATTTTCTGTTTCCTCTTGTTTTATTCAGACCTTAAAACTGCTACTGAGGAAAGAAAAAAAAAAAAAAGAAAACTCATTCTTTTTCCGTACACAGAGATATGGTTTTCCCCACCTTAAACATACATGATTTGAGTTCAAAGGCTCAGCTTCCTGAGTGATAGTGAAGGTCTGTTGTTTAGCCAAAGGATCAAGAGGATACTGGGCTCTGAGATGTCAGGAAGCATGTCTAGGCAGGGGTGGGAGGTTTCTTATTGGAGGTGGGAGGGATGGTAACCTCGATACTTAAATGTCCTGTCTTATCCATGGCTGTTATAAGCACAGGGTAAGAAAATGGGAAGAAAAAGCCTAATAAAATGGCTTGTCTCTTTTAAAACTAGAAAACATGTGTTGCCTGTGCATTCCCCTCCTGCCATGGTGGAAAGCTGCAGGGGCTGCTTGCCAGACCCTGCCCTTTGAGGGAGAATGTCCAGGTGCACCAGGAGTCTTGGGAGAGCCACCCTCGCCCCAAGATGCTGATGGTCGGAGTGAACACGTGCACCCCTTCTCAGTACCGCTGGGGACATCCACGGCAGGTGCTGCCAGAGCTGAAAGAGAATCTGTAGGTGATGCCCAAGGAAGAGTCAGACATCACCAGATCTCCAGGAATATCAGCCACAGCAGTGCGGGTGCACACTCAGACTGAAATAAAGACTCTGTTGCCAGGATGGGAATTTCCATGGAAAGCTCTGTAGTCTCTGAGACGTAGATAGGGTGAGTAGGTAGACTTGTGTCTGTGTCATAATACAGGAGCAGACCCTGACATGAATAATCCATCTGTACTGGTGGTTCCCTGACAAAGAAACTATCAGTCAGGGTAGAACTGGACTGCATATACCCGTATGGTGGCAGGGATGAGGATCCTGGAGCACAGTAAAGGGCAGTAAAGATTCCCCAATAGAAGGCCAGTGGATATGGCACCATAGAAACCCCATTGTACATTGTCTGTACCCTGAAGAGCTTCCACTGAAAGATATGAGACATGGAGAAGGGAAATGATGGCTTGAAGGTGCAGATTAGCTTCATTAAGCGTTGTATCTCATATTGTGCATTTGTCAGATTCCCAGTCTCCATTGGACTCGTGCCTCCTAGCAAATACAAAACTACCCCTGTGAGTGCCCTTTGTAAAAGTGCAGACTTTTAAGGTTCTGTATCTATATATGTGTGTGTGTCCTTGAGTGATGAGCATTGCCTTAGAAAGAACTGGAAATAGCTAAGTCATCGTATCCATCATAATAGGGCGGGGTGGAGAAAAATTAGAAGAGGAAAAATTGCAGATTACATTAATTTGTACAAAATGTTTACATGTGTTTTGATAAAACTATTGCCATAATACAGTGCAGCCTCTGGTAACACAGCTTTTAGTGCACTAAGGTGTTGTCATTTTTACTGTTTTCATTGCTGTTTTACACTTTTATTAGCTTCTTTGTGTTTTATCTTTTGATAGATGTTGTTAGCTTTCCCCCCTTTTGTGCATCTGAGCCTCTTGAAACATAAATCTGCTGGTTTAGTAGATAGAGATATTATGATAGGATTAAGAGCATTCTTTTCCCCTTAATACAATAATTCATTAAAATACTTTTTCATTAAATTACAAGGTGTATGTTGCTGACCTTTATCATTTGTTACTTTTGGTATCTGCAACTGAAGTCTTTATTGACTCTGTTATTAAAATGTGTTCACAGAGAAGGTTATGCTGGGTTGTATTGTAAAAGTGGCATTAGAAGAATACAAATACCTCAGGAAGAAAGAACGTAAAATATTGATAAATGAATCTGTATATGGCATTACACCAGAAGGAAAGTGAAACAGACTCAAACACATTCTGAAGTAAGACTGTCTGAGACTTTATAGTGGTATCTGAGAGAAAGGGTTTGCAAAATACTAATAGCTGTAGTATATTTCCTGCAATGAATTATGCCTGTTGACTTCTGTGAGTAAGGACTTTGTCTAGTATTAAGTATTAGCAGGATTGTGCCTAACCTGGCTCCTCATGGTAGAAAAGCATGCTTGCTGAAAGCCACTGGCTGTCAAAAATGAGCAACCTGCCAGCGTACAGGTGAGGTTTGGCTCTTCTGTGCAACCAGGAATTCAGAGGACATTGCTATTTTTTGACAGTGGAAAGACCAGATCAGGTTTTAACTTGACTGCAAATTAAGGGCTCACTGGGCATAAGTAGAATACTCCTGCAAAGAGCAAATAGGCTGAGCAAGAAGTGTGTGCCTGATCTTGCAGGGAGCCTATTAATGGAGTCATTAAAAAAGTAATGTTCTGCTATTGGTGAAAATGTTGCGCATGACTCATGGACTTTATCACTGCAGCATGTGGTTCTCTGCCCACAGCCAGCTTAGCCCGTGAGCTTGACTTCTGTGCAAGTGTTTAGCTTCCATTTAAAAATCATCCTGTCTGCCCAGTTACTCTGGCTGTCTGCAATTACCCCCTGGCCAACCAACATGGCTTTGGGGTAGCCAGAAGATAATTTGTCCCCATGCCTGCTACTATGCAGTCTTGTAATCGACAAAGTAGGTCTATCCAGCTGTTAAAGCCAGCTGTTGTAAACCACCTCTGATGCCTCCAGATCCCCAAGATATTGACTCCTTTTCTGGGAGTCATGCCACAGGGCTTGGCTCAGCCTGTGTTTCCTCCTTCTTGCCTGTTTTCTCCAGATCAGAGCTGGAAATCCCCACTCAGTTCCCCTCTCCCCCAGCCCATGCCCCCAGGGCCAGTGTACACCCATCTACCCTGAGTGATACCTTCCACCCAACATCGCTCTCAGCATGTTCCACACTTCCCTTGCAGATGACACTGCAAGCTCATGTTTGTTTACTCTGTGTGTGTGTGTATTTGTGGGGGACTGATCCATCTTTCAGAGGAGCGTGGGTGAACCAGACTGGCCAGGAGCTGTGGCAACATGGATTTCATTAGATGTCAAGTCCTTACATCTGCTTGTTCTCTACTGTTTTCCATCCGTTTTGTTCGTCAACTGGTTTTCTGGAGAGTGAAAAGGTCAGAAGCCCTCCCTGAACTCCACTTCTTCATGCATCTGTTATTATTGTAGCTGTACAACTCATTTTTGATAATACTTGCTCTTGATAATTCAGTATAACCAACATAAAATGTTGAGAATCTGTGAAGCTACCAATAAATGGTAAGATTTAAATATAACAAGCATCCATTCAGATAATTTATTTGCTGAATAGTTTCAAAGTTTTTGAGATGCATTATGATCATGTTTTCCATATTGATCCTTAAGTCTTAAGGGCTAAAGACTTTTATAGAAAGAGAAAATGAATATTTTGGAATAAACTCTTAATTCCAATAGCGTAAGCTTTTAGAAAGCCACCAGTGAATGAGACACGAAACAAAATGCAAAATAAGGTGGGTTCTGATATGTGGTAGCAAAACTTCAAAGCAGGTTGAACCAGAATAGTTCTTTATTTGACGAATCTCTTAAAGCTTAAGACAAGAACTGATAAAATTGATACTATTTTTCTCAGCAATACTGAAAATATTTCTTATTTTTCTACAGAAGAATCACTTTCTTTTGACTACTAGATTTTTAAATCCTAAGTAAAAAGGAAAAAATCAAACCAATCTAAACCAAACCTAAAACAGAGAAAAGTCAAGTTTAACTTTTAAAATACAGACAAAAATTTTGTTTGATGGAAAGTGCCTTTGATCAAAAATGTTTAGGGAAGCTTTGTTCCACCTGGTAGCCAAGTAAAGCATCCATGTATTTGTTATTCCTGTTATGCTTCACAAGTCAGACTCAGCCCTATTGTTGTCTTTATAGGCTGTAAGCACACCTGTATATGTAAAAAGCTAGAGAGTGTAGCAAAGCATTTATGAAATGTTGCTGGTGATTGGGCATATGCAGAATAGACTGAATATATGCAGAGTGCTGATCATTATAAAATTCTCCATATAGTCATGCCTGCATTCCTTTTATTAAACTTTCTTTTAAGTTTCACTAGTAATTTCCAAAGATATAAAGATAAGAACTGAGAAAATATTTATCTACGAAGCCATATTTGCTTTTTCTTCTGGAGTGTAGGACCAGATGTGAAACATGGGCACCAAATGCAATTTTGTAAGTTTTAAACCTTTCAAGTTCACTTTTACCAAGGAGTCTTCCTGACTGAAACAGAGCAGAGACAACATGGAAGAGAACAAAAAGCCTGTTCATCTTCATCCTTGATGAGGATTACTGCACCTATGTAGAAGGAAAGTCAGTAAGGTGGGCAAGAACCCCAATGCTCTCAAACTCGATTGCCTAGCAGAGCTGATGGTTATGGGAGGACACAGATATGCTCCATTGCAAGACTCACTTTCCTTCCAAAGCCTCCCTGCTGGTAATCATAGAATCATAGAATGCTTTGGGTTGGAAAGGGCCTTTAAGGGTCATCCAGGTCAATCTACTGCAACTGATGCAGGAGATGTTAAAATTGTCTGCTTAAGAAAAAAGTGTTAAAAAAGGGTCACCTTTTTCAGACTTTTTCTTAAAAAGGAAATTTACATGAGAGGAATTAAATTGGTGATGGGGGAGGGCAGAGAAGTGTCTAAACATTTCCCCCGTCATTTTACATGCAGTGAAGTGAAGGATGGGAGAGGGACAGCAACATACATGGTTCTCTTCTCTACCTTGCCCAATGGTGTTGCAAAAACGGGAGAACTAGTTATAGGGTCAGTCAACAGACTGCTGGCCACCTCTAGTGGTTGCTGGGAGCTGCAGGTAAATCATACTTTCTAGAAACACGCTCTTGATATGTCTGAAGGCATTTGGCACTGACTGTTTTACTCTCTGAAATCTGGGAAAGATCCAACCTGCTTTGCTCAGGGAGGCTTTAGCAATGTTTCTTCTGGGCTGGGGTGGCCCCTTGCTTCGGTTTCTTCCCAAGCAAGGGGAGAAAAAGTCATTAAAGTTACAGCACTCATGAGTTTTATGGGAATAAGAAGGAATTCTCCAGCAAGCAGCAGAAGTGTGTCATTTTCACCCTTTGCATTGCTCTTGGTGGGAACAATGCAAAGAGCCCGTGGTATGGAAACGACAAGGTGGACAGGCATTTGGAGACACGTACAATAAAGAAGAGCATTAATTTAAGAGATTCTGCCAAAGTGCATCAACAAGTCTGACTGCACTTAAAAGAAAAAAGGAGAAAAAAAAAATAAAGAGAAGAAAAAAAGGGAAAAGAAAAAGACTCCATTCCCAGTCGATGGGAAAGTAGGATGGCCTGAATGGAATTGTCAACTTTGGTGAGAAAGAGAGCTGCACACAAGAAAAATGTAACTTTAAAATACACAACCACATGATGTCGGGTATGCTTAATGGAGGGAAGGACTATATTAATCTGTTTGAATTGCTAATTGGGGATTTAGTTGGCTAGATTTGGGGTTATAAGATTAAGGCTTTTATTCTGTGTTTTTGTTTTTTTCCAAAGGTAGGAATCCTCTATAGATCCCTGCTCTTGGGAATCTAATGCCCTCAAATGCACAACTCGGCAGCCGACGAGCAAGCTGATAAAGCATTCCTTGCAGATACTTAATGGGTACATTCTGTATCTCCGTCTGCATCTTTCTGTCTGCCTATCTTTTTTTTCCCCCTTAGCATGCTTGGAAGAAGGTAAGCAAACAAAGCAAACTAAAAGAACTACCTCTTCCCTTCAATGTTTATAGTTGCTTTTCCAGAAGTAATTTCTATTTATGGAAATAACCCTCTACATTTATCCTATTTCAAGGGTTAAGACCCCTATTTTATTTAAAGTTGCTTCAGCTGAATAGGACAAAACGGAAAGAGCCCTCAAGACTCTACATATTTTGCATTACAGCTGTACATCAACATAAGCTGGACTCCTTGGAGGCTGAGGCAGCTTTGTGCAAGGTAGAGCTGACATGGCAGGACACTTCCTGCATTGCCAGATCAGCTCCATCACTTGCTGTGTTCCTTTCTTGGGCACAGGTACCAGAGTTCACTGGAGGAAGTACAACTTACATTACCCTCCAAAAACTACAAGTCCTCTCCACAATTGTTGCAGTACTATAACTAAAATAATAAAAAGGATGGGAAGCAAAGGAGACCCTTTAATTTTTAAGACGGCGAGGGGCAGTTGTTTATTCTGAGGTTGTTTATTTTTGTGCAAAGGGAAGCTGGTGAGGTTATTTGCAGACTTTCCAGTGGGGAGCTATGGCATTTTGAAATCATTGACTCATTCCTTAAAAATGCAATTATGGTAAAAATATATTGTGTAGTAAAAAAAGTTCCAAAGCATATAGAGAAAGTTTCTTCAGAAATCTTGTTGCAATAATTACCTATATTTCCCCAAAAGTCAAGGAAACATATCTTCCCTATTGTTTTAGCAGTAGAAACATGAGAAAAGACATTTTTATCACTCAAGGAAAACCACTGTAAATTCTGTGTTTGCTGAAAACATGGTAACTGTCCTCAGCTGGAAGGCTAAAAACAAATTTGTTGTATAGTTTATTATTCACTCTCTCAGGGAGCTTCTTTGCTGGGCACAAACAACTGTCAAACTAATTTCTATCTTGCTGCTTGTGTACTTAAATTCCCTAGTGGTTTGCAACTATTTAAAACACCATGACCATTCTTATAGTGGTAGAGTACTGCTGACTCCAAAATTGCACCCATTTTGAACCTGTGAGAGTGGCTGTTCATGGTGCAACCATGATGATGAGCTGGATTTAAGATGCTAACAAAGCTAGGTCTCACATTTTTCCTATCGGGTCCAAAATCTTTAGTCTCTCCTGTGTGGGCATATTCCTACCCTGATTAGAGCCTTAATGAAGTCAGAAAAGGACAAGAAATGCTCTGGGATGCACCAGCTTTGATAGTAGAGCAGGGACTCAGCAGGTCATGGCAACCTGCCCACTTTTAATGGGATGAATCTCATAGGAAATTTTGCGTTAAATTCATTGTCAAAACAGTGCCAAGTCAGATCCTTCAGTTATAACAGAAGAACCAAATTATGGCTCTGCAGGGAGCTAAAAGCATGATAGATGCTGCTGTGTGGCTAGAAGTACCACAAGATGCAGTGAAAAGCTGAGAGGGGTGTTTTTCAGAAATTATTGTTTAAAATGTGCATAATACAACAGCGGAGAGAACTCGAGAAAGTTTGGGGCACAAGGAGTAACACATCAATGAAGCTGATCAACAATTCCAGAGGTGGGAACAGCAAGAGGAGCATTCTTGGGTGACAAAGAGTTTCAAATCCACTTGCTGTTCAGGCTTTTTGAATTTAGAGGCTCTGATCAGTTACAACTCAGGTGACCTCCTTTTGCAGTACACTTTATCTCCACAACATGTCCACCTTGTTGAGATGGAGTTTGTGCTTCTTGAAGACTGAAAGAGGAATTGCCACGTTTCTACTCAGCCAAATGAGCTATGCTGGGGAGAATCAAATTGCTACTCCTGGAAGACACTTGTCTTCACTGATCCAAATTTTAAAGCGTCTTACAGAATTCACTCATCACCCTACATCTGTCCCCTTGTCAGTTGGGCTTGATCAGTATTTCTCGGTTCCTTTGTAGAGATTTAAAAGCTTCCCATTCTTCCTTTGAAATGTGGGAATAAATCGCATATTGGGTTTTGCAAAGTGAGTGAACGGCCCCTTTCAACTAGTCAGCAAAAAGTTTCAATAGAGGAATTAAGGCCGATGGAGAAGGAAATGTGATTCTGGGCTTAAAAGTTGTTTTTGGTGCAGACTTCTAGAAACCTAGTGCACACATTCATTGTGTGAGTAATAATGGAAAAGAAATGTCTTAAACAAATACCTTTTGTAGGATAAGTTTAATGCCACAATCATATTACTTGGGTTGACTGCAGAAATGAGAATGCAAATGATAAATCTTTCCCAACAACACTAATCTGAGAGGAGCTCTCTGGGAAGAATAGCATCTGAAATATTGTACACAATGAAATATTGTGTCCTTCTCTACCCCCAAGGTTGAGGTCTTCTTCCCCTCTTCAGGCAAGTGGCACTAGTCGGATTACAGTGCAATCATAACAACTAAAGATGGAAAAAGCTATTGGCCCATTTAATCTCTTCCCCTGCCAGTAGAGGATTACTCCTGAAGCATGTTCTTCAATGCCTTGTCCAGTTCTGGGTGACTGGAGCAATAGGCTTCCATCATTTTCTAGGCAGATTATCTTTTAGATAAGACCTTTGCGACCTATGTCCTAACTACTCTGCACGAATCCTCAGAGCTGGATTCCTCAAAGTTAGGCTTAAATACAGCTGTGTGCATGCATCTGCCTGGACTTATTTTTAAAATCAAACAGAGGGCTGTCACGGCGATTTTGATTAAAGTTGTTAACAGCTTTTTAGCCAAAACTCCCTTCACTCCCAGATCTGTATTACATGCAGAGAGACTATATGGCCATTTGCTTTCAACCCACATGTAAGTATATACCAGAGGTACTCCTGTAAATTTTTGATTTGTAAAGAACTTTAGGGTCTTTAAAAATCCAATCATCCATGAATGGGATAGTTTGACTAAAAATTTCTCTGGAGTACATATGGCATAATTTGCTCTTTTAAAGAGCTTTCGATAAATAAAGGCTTATTTATTGATGAATTAATTGCTTTTTTATTATTCTGTTTATGTGTTCAGATTTTTTTGTGCTGAGAATTGTTCTGTTATTTTGTCAGGGATTCACATTTTGCTTACCCAATTATAATTGTGAGGTTAAGGCTATTTTTAAATATAAAGCTTGGTAAGATGTTTTGTTTTTCTACTCATTTCCTGCATTTCCTTCATATTATTACTACTAACGTACATATTATTACTAGTGTACTTATGCTCTTGTATGTGCAGGAATACATATAAAACCAGAAACATTGTAACTTCTTGACTTTGTTTTAGAGCAAGTGCCCAGAGACTCCAATTCTGAAAACATTAGAAGCTGGCTTTAATTTGAACAGAAAGAGAATAGCAATATCAGTAATATACTATAAAATGAAATAATGGTTCCTTTCTCCCTTCATGAAGAGAGGCCAGGTCTTCCTCCCTTCCTCAGGCAACAGAACAATCAGCCTATTAGTGAATTTTAGTAATGAATTCAGAGGAAAAAAATAATTTAAATATGAACTGTCATGTATTTAAGCATGTTGACATGTAGAATCAAGATGTAAATTGATACTATACTGTTGAAGATTTGATGAAAGGAAATGTGTTAGGTACTCAGATTTAAGAAGAATCTTTTTTTTATGATGTTCATGTTTTTGCATCTGAATCTTTTGATATTTACAAGAAAAGAGGATTGGCTTTTCTTATTCTTACAACAGAAGTTATATTTAAAGTAGGATTCAAAGGGAGAAATTAAATAGACTTATGATTTAGATTGTGCAGGAAGTTTCAGAGGGACATCCTGCCAGAGAAGGTCATACAGGATGATTGTAGAAAGATGTCAACAAACTGTGATGTTCTTGCATTTTGAGTGGCCAGAGATTTGTAAGATAGAACAAAAAGGATGAAAAATACAAGGTCAGGAGCAAGCTGATCGGACAAATTGTTTCCTTTTTTTTTCTGAAAGGGAAGTGGAAACTATACGTGAGGATGAAAGTGATCGTGAGTTTTCTCTAACCATTATTTAAGGTGAATATAGTTTGTCCACGCTGCTTCCTGCTCATTAGTTTATTTCTTTGATACTGTGGAATGTTCATGATCTTTATCAGTTAATTCAATTTTTAAAAAATTTTCACCTAACTCTTCAATTATTCTTTTTTCATTAAACTTACAGAAGACAGTCTAAACTACTTTTCACAGCTTTCCGTTGTTAAACATCCATTTATCTAATATAAACTTGGCTGTTAAAAAGAAGTCTGAGGTGTATCTGTGCAATGCTGCAGAAATTTCAGACAGCTGAATGTCTGCAGCAATTTTCTGACGGTGAAAATCAAGAACAGTGGGGACATGGGTGTTAGCAATAGAGAGGACTGATTGATTTCATTACTAAATACTTGTGTGTAGGAGCTAGATACACAGTAGTAAATAAATGGGATTTTTCTTTGGCCTGGAGGCCAGCTGGCTTGGCCTGGCATGGCACAAACCCTTGCGGCTTAATATTCTCCATCTCCCAGAAGAGTAGCTGCATCCCCTGCTGCTTATTGGCAGTGGTCCCCAGTCTACACCAACCCCTGAGCTGTGCCCAGATTTTGTCAGGGAAAGACGAGACACTTGGCACGGGTCAAAACTGTGCCATGCACCGAGCCGGCAGCTTCCCAGCATGGGTGATTGCTGGCCAGAGCACAGGCACCTCTCCTGATGCTGCTTCGCTTTCCAAAGCAGGCTGCGGTCCTACGCACCCAGCCTCAGTTTAAGCTGCCCATGCACTATTTTATTGATTGCAAAACTATAAAAGAATAAATAATTTGATCTCCTTTTTTTTTGAAGCTCTGACAACTTTAGAAGTATTCCTAACAAAATGTAATATATAGTACGCGGAAAGACTGGGGTACTGGAGAGAGCAAGCAAAGTGTATAAATGATGCAAGATATGTTTTGCTTAGAATATATAAATAGAAGGAGAAACACAATGAAAAACACATTAAAGCAAAAAAAAATCTGGACCTAGTTTCTCTCTTTCTAAATTGAATCATTCAGGAGAAAATGTTCCCAGGATCATTAATACTTTTTCTCAGATCCGCTTGAAAATACTTAGTAGGTCTGATTAAGTCAAGGATAAATTTAGTTATCCCCATAGCTGGTTTGATCTCAATTGCATTTTTTGACTGGTTAATTGTAATTGCCATTTTATTTTATTGTCTCTCTAATTGGTGCAAAGTTTCTTTTAATTTAGTGGCATCTAACTTACCTTGCAGTGTGTTTTGGTTCTAAGCAATTTCAGTCTTAAGCATACTTAATTCCCTTCTGAGATCCTCCATCACTAACAACACAAGATCAAATAACCAACTAATTAAAATTTATGTCCATCTTCTATTGAAGTCATCATTCATATCCCCCTGAGTAGGTGATTTCTGACTGTGTGATCCCACAGGAATATTTTTATGTCTACAGTAATATGTGAGTGTGGAAAAATGGAGTTTATTCTGTTTCATTCCTGTGTAAATGGAAAAGGTTTCAATAAAAGGGTTATTATTTTTTTTTTTCAGTTTTCAGATATACTGTGCAGAGATTTAGCTAAATTCACCTTGCTGCGAGAAAACACTGTGAAGTTCTATGTATATAATTTTTGCATTGAAAATGTACATCAGATAGAATAAACTTCATCCAGAAGAAGAGCCACCTTTTTTTCTGTTATTTCCTTGTATGCACAACTCTTTCACTGGAAATAGGGGTGCCAACTCTTTCTGAACAGTCAGTATCCATGTGAACGTGTCATTTGGGGTGTGAGGTGACTGGTCATCTCTTCTGTGAAAAACTACCTTAGCTTGTACTCAACAATACCCTTACCACCCCTGATATGTCTACATTTGGAAATGAAGTGGTGCTGGGGCTCAGGCTCAGACTAAACTGCTGGTGCCCCACCATTCACGCTGATTCACTGTATATTAGCACCCCACTAGACATGTCCTAGTCCCCATCGGGGGATGGCATGTGCCCATGGTCATTCCCAAGAGACAGAACAAGTGAGATTGAAAACTTTCTGGCTCCCTCCACCTTACACAATACTCCAACGCTATCCCAGGATTTGTACTCATCAATACGTACTCACATACCATTACTTGATGCAAACAATTTTTACCAAAGGCTTTAAGCTATGAGAATACCACCTCAATGGGCAAGCAGCACAACTCTCAAGACCATGGAACTACAGAAGCATATGCAAAGGATAATCACCATGTCTCAAAGCCCCCATTGGCAGCACGATACGGTCCAGAAGAAACCCAGGACCGAGTGCTGTGCAACATAGATTTGACCAGGTCATGTTATTTGACCTCAGGCCTGTTACATTTAGCATGAATTACAACATTTATTTAGTAATATGAATCAGTTTAAGACAACCTTTATGAACTCTGCTTTCCATAGGAGAGCAAGGAGGGGGAACTGTCCTTTCTCTCCATGGTGCACCCAGTGAGTCCTTACTTCTCCTTTCATCCGGGTGGAGGAAGCCATCTTAGAACAGCTCTACAAATGCACAAACCTCTGAACTGACCTCTAAATGGCAAGCCACAGTGCTGAGGAGGGGCCTTCTGTCAGCAAGAAATGCTGATTACTGTGGAAAGAAATTAGAATGGGACGTGGACCAAAGTGAGTGTCTAAGAAAACAGTTGCGCATGCAAAAATGGGTAAGATAAAACAAAGGGAATTGTGGCTTCCTGATAAACTGGGTCCTCAATATTTTTGAGCTAAAATTAAGTCTGATGATGTTTTCAGCACTATTATTTGTGCCATTCTGTGGTTTGTTCACTTTTATTTAGATGCTTTAAATGATTTTTATGTTGCATTTCTACTGAGTCAGGTCCATTTTTGAGCCCATCCAGTTGGTATGAAATCTTTCCAGCCAGGACAATTCCCATATACACAGTGTCCTCAGTCCCAACAAAACAATAACAAGTTATTGTGGGACTCTGTAGCTCCTGGAGAAAGCTTGCACTGCTAGTTAGTGGTGCTCATGATAGCTAGATAGTATCAAGCTATGATTCATAGTCCTCACAGATATGTCTCTCACTGATCACCCACAATAAACTACTGAGGTCAGAGGGATGTGTCCTCAAGCTATGCTGTAGGTGTGGGAGAGCCAAGCACAATAGCTTTCTCAGTCTACAAAGGAAAAGCATCTTCACAAGGAGAATGAAGGCATCCTAAGATAGAGGTCCAAAATAAATTGAATTATTTCCATCTGGAAGTGGGACTACAGAGAAAGTCATGTTGACCATGATCTAGACAATGAAATCAGATGAGATGAATCTGACCCTTAATACCTTGTCTGCACATTGGACCAAGACACATTTACCTGGATGTCTGCAGATAAGTATAAGCTGGGCTGTTAGTGCTCTGCACTGGTTTCCTCCAGATGCTGTGTTTGCTTTAGCACAGCTCAGAGTGTCAGGTGGATATACCCAGCCACCCTGGGGAGTGCTTCAGAGACAGGACACCACCATAGCAGGGCACTCATAGAGCTTCCAGGTCGCTGGGCCGTGGAGGTCACACAGCTCCACATCTGCCTGTGGACGTGTGATGCAGCCTTTGGTGTGGGGTAAGTAGGAGGGATGGTGGCTTTGGCTGCTCAGAGGATAGTGCTGCACTCCATGTCCAAATGAGGGGTGCTAAACAACACCAGAGTCCTTCCATCTCAGATGAATCCATGCTTGCATGCTAAACCTGGAAAAACTCTCAAAGCTGAAACAGAGAAAGGAGTGGCTTTGCCAGAGGTCTTGCATCAGAGCGGTGAAGAAATAAAACACTGTGTTCTGGGGTCCCACTGCCAAGTGGTGTTTTTCCCCATTGCCTTTGAACTGAGAGGAGGTGAACTGTGCTTTTTGTGGTTCTACTCCACCTCGCTGCTGTCTTTTGGGTCTCAGCCTAGGCCACTGCTCAGATGTTCTGGGGCAGCAGAGTGCGGACCTGCAGACGTAACCAGAGAGTGTGTAGGAACAGACACTGGCAGTGGACTTGTCTCCATTGCAGGCAGAGCTGTCCAGATATAAAGGAGTTGCACAGGGCTTGAAGATCCTCTGACCCCACAGGCTTTCAATGCAAGGATTTCCAGCACCAATAGCAGATAAAAAGGTGTGAGGAGCCTTGTCTGCAAGCGATGCAGAAGAAATAACTTATACCCATGACTGCTAGTCATCTCCTTCTCAAGCATGCCAGTTTTGTTCAGAAATTACTGTGGGATTGATGAAATTTAGGCAGAAGGACATGATTGAGTGCTTCTAACATGAGAGAGAGGACGAGAAATACCACGTAGTGGTCCTAGGGATATATTTCTCCTCTGGCCTCCTGTTTGGGGCCACAATTAGAGCTCTGATTTACCATTATTACATGATTTATTTCCTTTAGTTCTTGCTTCCAGCGAGCCTAATAGATTTCTCATGTTATTAGATAACCCTCTCTGTGAGCTGTTGTATAGATAATGGTTTCATGCCCCAGACCCAGAGCTTTAATTTTCACGAGTGCACTTAAAAAAAACAATCAGGCAATGAGTTATTAGTCAAGTTATTAGTCTCAATTGTGTCACCATTAAATAGTTTGGTCGCTTTCTTAGCTACAACAACCATCTGAGTGTCCTTCTGGTCTTCCCCCAGCTGTGGAACAAGCCTGATGATATCTTCATTATCCCATCAAAAGGCCTGACAATACTCGGGTGCCAGCACTTATTTGGCCTGACATGTCCAAGGCTCAAGTTTAGCACTTAAGCTAGTGCTTACATCCTGTCAAGTTCAATGGAATTAAAGCAAATGCTTTGTTAAGTAGAAATGTATTTAATTGCTTGGCTCAATTTAAGGGAAAACAGGAGTGCTTTATGGCATTTTGGCCACTGAGCATGTGATTCCAGTCCTTCAACCACAGCAGGTCCCCAGAAGAGCCACTTCCAGCTATTGGCATGGACTTTTCCATTTTGAAAATGTATATCAAGTTACTTGGGCTTTGGGAGTCTGATCGTATCAGAGCCAGAGTCCACTGTGAAGTGAAGGGCATTTGATGCGTAATGGATGTCATTCAGCAGCAGAGCGAATCAGGCTCTTAAGCTTTTACTGCATCCCACAATGTGAAAGTGGAGAAGTCCAAGTTTTATTTAGCTCCATAAAATATTTAATCTCAACAGTGATGGGGTTGATAAAAATCTGTATTTTGTAAAAAGCTTTTGTTTCAAGGCTATCCTTTTTATGATTAGCCTGTACAATCTCAAAAAAAAAAAAAAAAGCAATATCTATTATTACCAGCGAATGATCCAATAAGTGTCTTGGGTATTTCTGCAAAACTTCTGTGCAGGTTCCTAATGAGGGAGATATTAAGTTAAAATCAATGTGGGAGTAGTTCTTCTAGACCAGGGGAAAGTGTGTCATTATTTTTGCTGGCCAAATATAGTATCATCATCCATTAACTCCCTAGCTGAAAAATATCCTGTATCTCACTGGGATGCTGATCAAGTCATGTTCTTGTATATGATTTCTCTTAAGACATGCCTAGCATGTATTTTAGCAGGAAGATTTATGGCAGGAGATTCTCAAAGCACGGAGAAATTTTGCTTTGCTAAATTTTACCTGTATCCTACAAATCTCCAAATCCAAAAAGGCAAAAATCTATAACATCAAAAACCATTTGCTGTAGGCTACAGGTAGCAATTTTATCCAAATAGGATATCCTAAAAATTTGAATCTTAATCTAGCAAAGTTCTCTGGGAAAGTATATCCAAGGCCTCAAGAAACATAAACAAGTCTGAAGGTACAAGAAATAAATAATCACCATGAAGAAATTCAAGATCTAGCATTCAACTTAAAGTTAAAACTATGAAAAATCAATATAATCCATGACACATATACTTTTAAGGAGCTGATGTTCTCACCAGAGCTGAGTAATTTTTCTCTGAATATTTTGTATCCATAAAATACAGTTCAGGGTTGTTTGAAACTGTTGATGGATGTGGGTTAAACAAAGTGAATAATTCTGACTGAAAAAAATAATTTCAGATGCATGGTTAAGTTCTGCATTGAATACAAATTCATTATGGGTACTGCCTATGCTCTGAATGAAGAATATAAAATAATTGTTCAAAAAAAGTATAACAAAAGACTCTATCCTTTTTTCAAGGTTAATGTCACGGTCTTTGTTTTTGTTTCTAGTTGGGCCACACAACTGAAACACAACTATTTACCCAGCAATGTACTTGGTCACATTGATGTAGAAATGCTATTGAGAAATTAATTTCATTGAGCATCTTTAAAACAAGATATCTCAAATCTAATGCTTCTGTTCCCTTCAGGTATAGTAGGAACCACTGAGAGAGGAAAAAGATTTCTAATCTTAAGTGAGAGACAGCACATAAAATCTACCTTGTTTGGTATTTTGTGGTAGTTTCATCACCCACACTATCACCATCTCAGGGAAAACAGTAGAATGCACTTCAGGAACATTTCCCTTAACATAAACAAAATGCAGCTATTTGGAAAGGCCATGTCAAGCTATAACTGAAGCACATTTGAAAGAAGTGCTGGTTGAGGGTGTGTGCTCTGTGCAGATGTGGTCAATGGCAGCATGGAGACATGGATCACCAGGCTCTGCTGGCAGGAGATGCCAAGCCCCAGACCCTTCTACTCTGCTTTCGCACAAGCTGCTCAGGGAAGTGTCTCTGGCAACCAGCTACCAGAGGGTCTGTCATGGAGGGACCTCTCCACATGCCTGGTGGTGGCTGTGTCACCAGATTTGCTCCTGAGAGTCGCTGCCAGTGAAGTCTTTCTGACCCACCAGGTAAGGGAAACCAGGCATGCACAGGGCAGCCCTTTACAGTAAAAGCAATCCTCAGTCTCGTTAACCCCCTCATTTGATAATGATCCACTAATGGAGAGAATTAAAGTTGGCAGCCTTTGCCTTGCAGCTGTTCTCTCCCTCCCACTGAAGACAGGCTTCAGGGAGCCAGTCTGCCATCAAGAGATGCTCCTTCCCTTAGGCTCTGCCTCCTCTTTGCATCACACAGTCCTAGCCCCATGGCTGTCTGATGACTGAGGCACCCAAGTGGCTGCATTTATCTGTTTCAGTGTTGTTAGAAGTCAGGCAGGCTAATTTTGAAGCTTGGATGTCTCAGAGTTTCTGCCAGAAAGTTAAGTCTGCTATGAACTTTACATTACATGCTACCAGAATTGCTTAAATTTCTGTTAAATCTTTGTCATTTTTTTTTCCCCTTTGCTGGTTACATGACTTTTGGAAAAGTCCTTTCAATCACACTATAACATTATAAATCACCTGCTGAACGATTGGGATTCAAGGGGGTTGATTCCTCACAATTTCTGCAAGATCAAAGGTATGGCTGTCCTCCAAAAGCTGTGATGCTTCACATCAAAGTTCACAATGAAAACTATCTCAATTTTCCTCTTCAGCATTTGGATTTGACTTCATGACAATAACATTTCAACTGGCATGTTCAGCCTTCATTTGTGAGAGGACCCGGCTGGGCAGGTTAGCACGGAAAATGCAAAACCAAATGGTGCAATCCTGATTTCAAATCTTCAGTTCCTAGAATTTGAGTCTGTTTTAAAAAGCGAACATCTTTAGCACTGCTATAAATATCCCTTTGGTAAATGCCCTCAGTATCTTTCAATCCATGCTGATCCTTGTAATCACAGCCGCATTGTTCTGGTCATGTCATTGAAAATGCTTTTGACAGAACAAATGATGATCACCTGTGCTGGTCTTTGTAAAAAGCCTAAGATCCAATCTGCTATTTCATCAAGAAAAAACAACATTCAGTTCATTTCTTTCTCTCTTTCATGTGCAGTGCTTTTCACTGGGACACACTGGTTTTTTCACTAGCTTTTCTTATTCTTTTTCTCTATGAGCCTCACAAAACAAATAACTGGTGGGAAGTTCATAAAGGAATTGCTTTTACTTGCTTCAGGTGCTGACGGCCTGGTGTGGCTTGTTATGTTGGGGTTTTTTTCTTAAAACAGAAAAAAAGTTTTGGGACTGGACTCTGTTTTGCTTGAAAGTAAGAGTTCTGCAGATGTGCGATGGCTGATATTTCTGTACCTATCCTTGTACAGCAGAACGAGACTTTAAAGTGTCTGAAGCTGGTATATTCAGAGAATATCAGTCATAAATACTTTCATGTCTGACTCATTTAAGCTAGAGTTGTAACTTTCACATTGCCATGTGCCTTTATATTATTGAAGTTTAAAGGAATTCCTTTCGAAGCCTAATGTTTGGCTCATGATGAAAGAAAATCAAACAGCTTATTCAGAGTTACGTTAAATAATTACATGTGTAACCCTTTAAATGCTAGATATGCAAATAAAGTGTTATACGGTCACTTGTATAGTAAAGACTTAAGGCCAAATTCCCTCTGTCTATCCCCCCGCCCCAATCCCACTCCTGTTTCTTCTGAAGTTATTTGAAACAGAAATTACCCCGAGCAAAAATTGTATTAGATATAATACAATGTAATTCTTGGAAAAATGTTCATAGCAAAGGACCTAGTTCTGTACCCAACATTATTACTGACATCATTGGAAATTCAACTGTATTGAAGACTGACAGGATTATTCCCTCTTTCTCATGGTACTTGTTGCGACCCCCAGGGCTGTAGACTTCTCCAAGTGGGAAAAGGTACATCAGAGTCACAGATACTCGTACGATGAGAAATAGTCACAGATCCTGAAAGGCAATTGCTGCTGTTTGTTTGCCAGTGGAGACTTCAGAAGGTACCAAAGCAGTACGATGCTGAACCTGGGCAGGAAGAACTTGTATCTGTGCAAAATATGTATGAATTTAGGAACTATTCTCAACCTATATTAGACCATTCTTGTGTTAGCTGACCTCTAGCTGATGTTTTATTCAGACTTTTGCATAGAAGAAGCTAAAAACTTAAGTCCTGAAAAAGATCTAGGCCTAGCTGAGTCATCCAAGGTAATTTAGGAATTGGTTGGATTTATGCCCTCTGCTGCAACCCCTCTTAAGGTTAATACATAGGATTATCTATTTAGGATCTGTCATTTCACTAAAACCATTAAAAAGAGAGATTTACACTAGAAAGGGACGTATTTTCAAATTATTATGAAGTCTCTTGTATGAGAACTTGTTTGTATGCTAACTTTTTATTAATTTAATTGCTGTGTGCCACTGAAGAGCATCAGAAAAAAATACCTTTTTCCATGCATTCAAGTACTTCAAGGAGAACACAGGGATTCATTGTATTAGAGAATTTTGGGCTTCTTCATTGCCCTGAACCAGGACAATTTGTTGTCAAAATATGTGAGCAAATATCAAAGCCTGGGACAAGAAGCAAATTTTTTTCTAATTTCAGAGAATATTGAGTTTAAAAGCTGAGCTATGACTCAGATCAGGTTGGTTTGTTTGTTTGTTTTTATTTTTTTACTTTCTGTTTATTTGATCCTTACAAAGTCTTTTTTTTTTCTGGCAAAACTCCACCTGTCTTCAGTTTGGTTTGCTTATGTTTATGTATCACAAAAAAATATCTGCCTTCACTGAGAGCTTTGCCAGAATAAAAATTGCAATATTTGACCTTTACTTACAAGACAAGGATGGGAACAAACTAGTTCAAATGTAGAAAGAAGTTTGACCTTAAATAATTTTAAGAACACTTAAATGTACCAGTATGTATTTATGTATTTTTCCTATTTTTAAAACATTTGGAAAAAGAATACAAAAGGTAGAGAGAACTGTATTTCTGAGCCACAAACAAAACCGTATCACTGTGAGAACTAGAAATGAACAAATGTATTTTTAGGTGCTTGTTACCACAATGTTACTCTTTTGTTTAGATCACAGAAATGTGACCATTTCTTAACTTTGTCATTCACTTTCTAAATATTTTACAAAAGGGAATAAACCATGTTCATTTTTGACAGAGTGCTGTTGTATGCAAGGGCACTCACAGTTTGTTTATAGCATACCAAAAGCATTCTGTTAATGAAACATTTCAAGGCTAATGAACCAAAACTTTGCACCAAACAGACAGAGGCTGCAAATTCTTTCTTGTCTGCATTTGTTAGAGTTCACGTTTCAGCTGTGCTCTCCGCTCCACCCACTCTGTGCCGCTGCAGATGAAACAACGTCCTGGATTGACAAGTCAACTTTGCAAGATTAGCTTTCTATGAAAAAGCTGCAGGAAGTCAAGCCATTAACTCTTTTGAGGCAAATACGTTCATCATTTTGGGGCAAGCTGGCTACTACAAGGGGACCAAGCTGCTGTCCTGTTCCCCTGAACTTTTAATGTCCCGTCGATGAGCCAAGCATAAGGTCCAGAAGGATTAATGAGAAAGTGCCATTTGCAAAGAGGGATTTAACATGTATGGCATGTGGTAATGGTCTAGTGGTTCTGACTGTATAAAATCAATGGTTGGCTTTTGGGAAGATGGTTAGATTGGCAATGTTGATACTACTTCAAGACCTTTCATTATATTTTGAGGATCTAAGTCATTTGGGAGGGAATGCTTTATGGTGGCTACTTCCAAACTGCGTTATGACCAAAGCAGTTCAAGGTCTCCATCATGTAAGTCTGTAAGCAGCTAAGTAAACATCCATGGCAAAATCATGATCCAAGGCTAAGTGATAAAGACACTACTCTGGGGGTCTATGCTCACCTTTTCTCTATCTCTGATTTTTTTGTAGCCTCAGTAAAGTACTCTTACAAAGACTTTTTCTAGCTGTGCATTCGCACAGTGTCTGGCAAAGGCCCTGCTTTGATTTGGGGCCCCCAAGCAATACCCTGAGTATGCAAGCTGTATCATCAATCAGTCTGGAACAAATTTCCACACTGAGTAGAAGTAAACTTTCAAGTCAGTCACCTTGCAAATGTGTGGAGTAAGAAAGAGGTGTAAGCAGAGAACAGACAGGTGTGGAGAGAGAGATTATGTTAAATCTTTCCTGGTTCAGGGTGAAGATAACCATGGAGTCATGGTTGCACTTAACTCTGTTAGCAGCCAAAAAAACCCTGATGCTGTAAAAGTCCTGTGAATACAAGACTAGCTTCATACTGTTGCCGTTGCCCATCTCAGATCATCATCCCTGCAGTGCTCTTCACCTGGACTGTCATCAGGAATCCAACCCATCTTGTTTAGAAGGGAAATTCCTTTGTATGTGAATCCAAAAACATGTGTATTAACACAAAATGTTGCTTATTTTGATGAATGTAGGGTCGGTAATGTGATCTAGAGCAAATATTCAAAGCAAGGTGTTGTTGAAATCCTAGTATGCCATTGCTGTCTCTGTTATTCACACAAGTTAGTGAATTGTCTGCTTCAGAAGAAGGTGGAGACATACATCAGGTTCTTTAAAAGAAGCTTTTTGAACAGGGTCTTCTGTATCAATGGGCTGTCCTAGCAGCTTGCCACAGGACTGGAAGCAGAGCAAAAAAGGCCAAAAAAGGCATCAACCAGTTTCTACTATGTACACCAAAATAATTTGGTATAAGAAAATTTGAGAGAAGTCTGTTGTAGGAAAGTGGATCCCAGTGATAAATAGGAAACTTACAGTCTTCATTTAACATAGTGTCATGATTCTCTACATTCAAAAAAGGATAATTTTGAGAGCACAGTTGCAGCTGAACATTCCATGTACCATCATCCAGCTGTGATTATGATTATGACTCTGACATAGTCCCTTGGCCATTATGCTTCATTGCTTTAATAAAGTTACATCTTGCACTAGAAAAAAATGACCAAATATTATCTTCCCCAAATTAGTAATGTCTTTGAAAATAACAGCTGTGTATAGGCAATAGCTACTATATTTTTAAGAACAGTCTTTCAGGCAGCTGGAAAGGTTATTCCTACTGGTTTTGAACCTGAGATAATCATCTTTACCAGCCACAACGAACAGGCCCTGTCTGGAAGTAGAGAGACAACATCTTTAGCCTACTTTTCTCCCAGGAACATGTTTGAGTGTGGTTTTTGGTTTGGTAGTAGAGTAGTTCTCTGATTTGTATCAACTGAAACATAGGAGTGTTTTTTTATCACCATCATTTGTAGATGTGGTCCAAGTTAGCATTGGGTAAACCTACTACCTGCAAAACGAAATATGAATAAATTCACCTGCTTACTCTGAACTCCTGTTATTCAGTAGCTCAATTTTTTTTCCAGGCGTTTCACTCCATTAACATGTAAGGTACCTTTAGTGCATAGTATATACAGATGCGATTTAATAATGACTCTTCATTAACTGAAATCAATGAGAACTCACTGTTGTGAAGTTGACGTCATGTACCAGGACTGTTATCCTGTTGAACAGCTTGTCCAGAAAGGTGGTAGATGCCCCATCCCTGGAAACATTCAAGGTCAGGTTGGATGGGGCTCTGAGCAACCTGATTTGTTTAGGATGTCCCTGCTCACTGCAGGGCATTGGGACTAGATGACCTTTAAATGTCCTTTCTAACTCAAAGCATTCTATGGTTCTATGAATAGCAGGCGGGGACCACAGCATCCTCAACATGCAATAAAAAACCTCTTTAGATGATGTCCAAAGTGATCTTTCAAGTTGCTAGTCCCCGGATATGTCCTTCAGGAATAAAAAAATAGAAAAGTAAGAAATCAATGAATGACTAGGAACTGGTACTACAAAGAGCTGTTCACTGGCCACCTTCCAATTCTTTGCACCTCCCACAAAGCCTTGCAGGAGATATACCTGCCATTTGCTAGAGATGACAGCCACTCCCACTGGGCAACTGCAACAGAAACAGGCTTGGAGTAAGTCCTTTTAATAACTGCTGTGTCTGGAGAAAAGAGAGAAAGATGATAGTTTTGCCATTTTAGTTCTTTGTTGGAACAAGTTATCTCTGAGTGTAGCCGAGCTCCTGAGTTTTTGATGTGCTACCCCACTTTATCCCATTATTGCTAGCATTCTTCTGTTACCAACATTGCACCACCAGCTGACAAACTCCCAAACAAATATGAACGCAAATTCCAAGGGCAATACTGGGGAGACGTCATTTTGCAATCTCTGTAAATTGGGCCTTTTCTAAGTGGCTCAAGTTACTCACAGTGCTTAGCTCAGTCCAACTACAAAAGTTTTCCAAATTGCTTTACTCATGAGTAAAGGTGGATGGCACAATGTAAATGCATTACAAGTAATCACAAGCACTTTCTATGTGTGCTGTATATTTGTGCTTAATCCTGAAATCATAGGTATTTTCAAGCCATACTATTAGAGAAGTAGAATATTGGTATAGTTGAGTGTTTTACTGGGAAATCTTTTCTCACTTTGCATGACAAAGGCAAACAAGATTAAGTTGTGTTGAATCATTTCCAAAGACTTCTTCTTAAGAGCCAAATAATGCATGAAAGCAATATCTGCAATATTTTTAACATAAATATTGCATAAAAACCAAAGACTGCATATTTTACATTTAAAAGAACTCTGCTTCATTAAATTGGTAAGTCAATTAACTGAGAAAAATTTAGTTGATATTTATTTGAAATGTGAAAGACATTTTACATATTTTAATTTTTTAATGATATTCTGCTGTCTAATAGGAGTTCATAATTTATCAAAACCACTGACTTACCTTTTTTGTTCCAAAAGCTACTTCATAATAAAGTGATATTGTCATAATAGCTATTCTACTTACCTCTCTGTTCTTTCCCACTTGTAAGAATAATAGGTATTGAATATAATTCTATAGAAGCAGCTTCTGTAAGGCTACAACAGGTGTTTAACTGGAAAAAAATAATGTTTGAAAAGGATTAAAATTGAAACAGGAAGTATTTTGTGCCAAAAATGTTGTGCTTAAGGTTGCTCATAATCTCAAAGTTGATGTTTCAGACAAAGGTTTACTTTCATTAGGGTGGAATGATTTCTGTATCTTATTATCTTTTCAAATACCTACACAGAAATGTTAAAAAGCCCAGCCAAATAGGCAGACACACCCTTTATTTTGGCAATTTTATGAAAGTGACACCTGGACAAACATCTGGACAGCCTAATCTGTCAGTGGTAGTGAAAGTCAATCAGAAAGGTCAAAAATGCTGTAGACACTTGTAATATTTTGATTCAATACTATGTTCAGTTGTGGGGAAGGCTGGTTCCAAGAAATGCAGTGAAAGTGGGTGGGAATTTGATAAGGTAAGGAAATGAAGGTCATTCATGGAGAAGGTCCTGGTTTAGCCTGGCATTGGCAGAATTTCAGTGTTTCTCAGCTGCCCAGCCATGTCAACTCACCCCATGCATGAGCTAAGGGGAAGAATGCAGGCCTTACTACAGGCAGGTGTGTGCTTTGATGGCTTTTAATAGTCGGAGAAGCTTCTTTCTATAAAGAATGGGACCAGATTTTGAAAAATCTAACATAGTCTTTGAAAAAATATTAGATTACTTTTCTGTGCCCAGCTCTGGTAGTGGGTTCTGTTCCTTCATGATCTAGATGATGCACGCTGACCATTATGTTTTAAGGCACAGCAGAGTTAGAGGCAAAGAGACTGAGATGATGGCTTTGCTTTATCACCATAAAACTAATCAATGTCCACAATGAAAAGAAAACCTGGTCTTTGACCATATTTTGCATTTTTGGTTGAACTTCATCATAAATTAAAGCCAAAGCAGAAATATAGTCTAAAAGGGATGCTCTTTGGAGAGTAAAATCATAAACTAGGCAAGAAATACTATTTCTGAAAACAGAACTTCTAGGATCCTTTTTACTCTGATCTGTTCTTTTGACCTCAAAGATGAGGTCAGCAACTCAACCACCACAGTATCACAGCTGGGCAGAAGGTACCGGCAGAGCTACTTTTTCCCACATGTACAGCAGGTACTTTCCCCTCCTTGTGTTGCATAGCACAGTACCCTACGAGTGGTCAGTCAGGTTCCAGCAAAATTCTGCATGAGTAAGGTAGTAGTAATCTTGCTCTTAATTATCAAGGAAGTACCACTATGGAACTGGTCATGGAAAAGGAGGCTTCTGTAAACAGGATGTCTTGATATGTGCCTCTGACACCTTACTGGCAAGAAGGGAAACCAGTTCATTTTTTGAACAGATGTGATATTATGAATGTGCCACATGTCCCAAGAGCTTGGCTTCTAACTCCCAGCATCTCCAATGATATGGTACACTTTCCTTTCTAGGATGACAACCGTGTTGCAAATACTTCCATCCCAGCTGTTAAATTCATGAAGATTATAACTGTTTCACACCTGTCAAGCAAATGGGCATTGCCCTTCTAAATGGACGTCTAATTGGCGCGCAGTTTCATTTGCATGCATTTTAAATTTTCAACAGGTGGCACTAAAGAGCCAATAAATGATTCTATTCCCAGTCTCCAGCATGCAAACTCCTGGGCAGGCACTTTTATGTGTGTTTATCTATTTAAATATGGTATTATAATTCCAACATAATTAGTCATCTAATTGAATTGCATGACCACATCCATCCAAGACATTTGCATGTACAATTAATTAGGATTTATCTAAAAGCATGCTTTTTGTTCTCTATTTCCTACAAGTTAAATTACTCATGAATGGATTAGATGCTGATTTAATTTTGAAAGTGTTACAATACATACACTTGGAGAAAAATAAGAATTGGTAAGCAACAGAGAAGTAAATAATTCTTTTTCTTTTCCTTTCTATTTAATAATGTTACCAAAGGCCAACGCTCTAGAGCATGGCCGATGAGAGCCAGAATTACTGTAGTCTTAGAGAAGTAAAAGTGTTCTTCAGACCCCTTCATTTCAGCAGAAGCAAGATTTACAAAAGTAGAATGTCTTTGCACATACTACTAGGTTTCGCTCTTCCTCCAGCAAAATTTTTCCTTAAATTTACATGTTTCATATGGTTGCAATGTTTTTGTCACTTTGTATTCTTGAAAAATAATGGACAGAAAAAGAAATTGTTAAAGATATCCTTGGGAAACTGCCTCGTTTTCATGCAAATCATTTACATCCATATCAGTTGCAGGAGCAAATGGAGACCCACCTTGAGATGTGCTGTGCTATGGCAAATGGGAACTGAAATACTAGGAATGGCCTAGAAATAGAAAATTAGCTTTGAAGAGGTGTCCAAACTGATGATGAACCCAAAGACCTCAGAAACAGGAAGGACAATATGGCTTTAGTTTCTTATTTGACAAAGCTTTTTCTTCACAGCTTATGTGCTTGCTTCCTGCTACAGGACAGTGAAACTGGAAAGACATGGACCTGATGGAGTGGGTCCAGAGGAGGCCACAAAGATGATCAGAGGGCTGGAGCACCTCTCCTACGAGGACAGGCTGAGGGAGCTGGGGTTGTTCAGCCTGAAGAGGAGAAGGCTCCGGGGAGACCTACTAGCGATCTTCCAGTACCTGAAGGGGCTACAGGAAGGCTGCAGAGGGGCTGTTTCTGAGGGCCTGTAGTGGAAGGATAATCAAAACTAAAGTCCTATCCCAGGTAAAGAATCAATTTTGCACTGTCGTGTTCTCTGCACCCTCGAACTGCTTTGCAAAGCGTACTGCTACTCACGGAACCCTACTCCAGAACTGCCCTATTAGACACCAGGTATTGCCTGAACAGCCACATCATTGTCAGAGCACTATTTTTAGACTGACAGAAATGCTTCCACAGATATTTTGCAAATTCCAAAGCAGCAGGATCCCCTTCAAAGACAGAATGCTTCCCCTCCCCGCCTTTGAAGTCGGAAATAAACCCCCCTCCGTTAGTGTCTGTTTACAGTATCTGACAGCTCTATCAATGCAGGTCCTGAGATCCCTTTGCAGGAAGATTTCCTCCTTCATCGGTACATTAAACACACCAGTAGTAGCCAGGTGCCCAAACAGGAACTGCTCCTTAATCTCTGCCCTCCGAGCAGCTTAATTCAACCCGATAAGCTTCCAACTGGAAAAAGCAACAACTCCAAGTTAAATTTACCAATTGGTTCAACGACAGGTGCTGGTGCAGGAGCTGACTTGTTCCAAGGACCAGATGATCTGTCTACACCACCACCAGTCTCCTCCCAGTTGTCACTGGGTTCTTCTCTTTTTTCACTTTCATCATCTTCTTTTTCACTATAAAAGAGAAATTATAAGCAACATTTTACAAATAGAGGGTTAAGACTGGCCAGAGATTACACAATCACCATGGACAAGAGGTACTAGATTTAACCAGACTACACTAGTCTGGTAACCACTGCCTTAGTGCTGCTATCTGGACAATTTTTGGCACAAGGCTGTGTAACATTACAACTGAGAAGGAAAAAAAAGTTCTTTAATAAGAGACAAATTCAAACCGTACAAAGTGACCAAACAAACTGATTCCTGAATTTGAACTTAAAGACTTATTTCTAAGGCAGTCATGCATTTGGAAGTGATGAGAAGATAAAGCAGGAAAGGGCTACAAGTCCAGTCTCCATAAAATACTTTAGTCAAGAGGAAGAAACTGGGGAAGAGTGGTGACAGAAAGCAAGCCCCGAGCTCCCTATAACCACAACCCCCTGAGAAACACATTCTTCTATTTCCCATATAAACATCATCTACAACTCAGATTTTTTTTTTTTAAGCATTGGTAATAAAAAGTTGAGTCCCAACCAAAATAGCCAGATCTAGAATATCAATAGAGATATAGAAGATAAAGAAAACATCAGCAGAGAACAGTCAAACCCAAGTTACTCTGCAGCAAACTTCCATACCAGCAGAAACATATCAAACCTCTGTTCAATTGGACTCCCCGGAGGCAGCTCTTAAGAAAGAATAAACTCTTTACACATAGGTAATGATTAGACTGGAGGGAAGAGGGGGGCAAAAATAGTACCTTATTTGCATGGATTGGACTCTAAGACCACTATAATCAATTTCTTCCTTTTGCTCAAACTCCTTCCAGTCATCCTCTTCCTGTGAGAATAGAAAAATATACGTTGTTACCTTCTTTACACTGAAAGTAGGAAAGAAGAATGTAACTAAGACATTACAAAGAAAACTAAGCTCAAAGATACATCTCCATGGGAACCCAATCTGTATGTGGGAACCCAATCTGTGTGCCCCACTGCCAGCAGGAAAAGGAATCCACTCCCTCCTCCCTAACTCGCTGTGTGTCATCAAGGATGTGCCTGTGAGCTGACTTAACTCACTGGAACAGCTCAGAAACACCTCAGCAAAAAAGTCATCCAAGTGAAAAAAAACCCCACATCATTTCAGTAAAAATCCTGTGGTAAGTCAAGGGACGACTCAAAGTAGGGAACAGGGCCGGGAAGTCAAGGCCAGGGAAATACAAGGGCAAGACCTCTCAGTTTTAACAACAGTAAACTTTCATGACAGCTCAAATACACATGAAGCTTTGGATTTGCTTTTCCATCACCTATTTCATGAGACAGATAGCAAAGAACATTTGGAGCAGCTTACAGTGGATTTACGACAAAGATGAGTATCAGTACCATAGACTTTTGCACATTCACAGCCTGCCTTGGGTTTTTTTAATGTTTCATAACTGTCAAAAGGTCAGCTGCAAAACCACAGCAACCTTAGTACACAAAAAATAGTACTAAGTGTTTGGAGAGCACCACTAAGGTTTTAAAACAGGAGTTTAATTACATGTTTGGGAAAAGAGGGACCCACCTAAGCGGAGCCAGTGTTGTCCTGCTGTGCAATCAGCAGGTTCTGGGGTTACTAAGGTAGGCCATAAATGGACCAGAAGAGTTAAGCAGTGGTCTGCCAAGGTCCTAGCCACAGCTTTAAGAGACACGCAGCCTAGTTGACATAATTCCTACCTGAAATGCAGTTCTACTACTTTAAATAGTAAGACCTTGGAAGCAAGGTCTGCAGCAGTACAGCCCTTTTCTTCTGCACAGCTGGGAACACAGCTTCTCTGAAGAGCCCTGTCCTAGGATCTGCTACATTATCAACCTCCAGCAGGAGAACACTGACCTGCTTTAAAGTAAAAGCAGAAGTAGAAAGCAATCTCATGTTACTGCACAGTCTGCTGAAGATTCAGTCTTTCGGAAGAGCTTGAGCTTACAGCTCTAGAATCTTTTAGGTTTCTTATATCCCCATCTCCATGGAAACATCAGTTTCCAAACTGATGCACCTTCCACATTTAATCATCTTGTACTTGGATTAGGAATAAAGCTTCAGTCAAAACCTGCTATTATTTTACAAACAAACGAGCAGAGGAGCAGCTAGAGATTAACACTGACCTTGGTCTACTTAGAAAGCTACTGCAGGTGTCAAGCTCCCCAAGATAAACAACATCAGAAAACAGCAGAGTATTTATTTCTTGTTCAGCCTGGATAAAAGAAGGCTCGAGGAGACCTTATTACCATGTTCCAGTATTTAAAGGGTGGCTACAAAGAAGATGGAGACTCCCTTTCTACAAGGAGTCCCATAGAAAAGATGAGGGATAATGGGAAGAATTTACTCCTGAGGCGATTCCGATTGGACACGACAGGACAATTTTCCACAAGGGCAATCAGCCACTGGAATATCTCCCCAGGGAAACGGCGGAGTTCCCTACACTGGACACTTTTAAGACTCATCTGAATCTTAAAGGGCGCTGGGCCAGCTTGTCTAGACGGGGCTTTCGCCAAGAAAGGTTCAATCAGATGATTCTTAAAATTCATTTCACAATACACAGTATGGCCAGTTGTACGGCACTAACTCAAGCACAAGCACGTCAGCTTCTCTTACACTCTCATCGCTTCACTGTAGCACGGTACAAAACCCGTGCTGGCAGCAAAACCCTTCCCGACATAAAGGCAAAGAGCTCGGCACATTTTATCAGCGGAGCCAAGGGAATCTTATCGCCAAGGTCCAGAGGCCACACGGCACAACACCAGGCGCCCTACGGCTGGCACCCGACGCAGGTCCCCAGTTCCAGCCGCTGCCTTGCGCCAAGACCCAGCAACCGGGGACGGCTGAGCGGAACTGAAGCCACAGACCGGGAACACCGGACCCGCTCCCATCCCCACGCGCGAATATAAGGCGCGTTTCGAGGCCGGGAGGAGTCCTCCCGGTCCAGGGCCCGACGGCTCCAACCTGGGAGAGGGCTGGGCCTGAGAGCCCCGCTGAGCTTCACCCGCAGCAGCGGCGGCCGCCACCGCGTTCCGGGGCCGGGATCCCCGTCGGGCCCCGCGGCGCCCGCATGGTCCGGGCGGCGCCGTTGCCGGGCCGGCGGTGACGGCGCCCCCTGCCGGCAGGAAGGCGGCCCCCGGGGCCGGCGGAGGAAGCCGTGACCCTTCCCCCGCCACCGCCCCGACGGAGCGGCCCCGCTCCCCCTCCGCCCCTCCTCCCGGCCGGCCGCACCTTGGTCACCGTCTTGGCGGAGC